>BCLH01000031.1:312426-328986 GCA_001602315.1 Zoysia pacifica | reverse complement strand
ACTTTCCAGATTAGTAGTAGAAGATTGGTTACCTGTTTTGTTTATACAGTGTTTCCCTATACTTTTGCCGAGAATAATGAGAAAGCTTGAGAAGAATTAATCTTTTTGTGATTTACGTACTATATATATATATATATATATATATATATATATATATATATATATTCGTATTTTCTGTTCATTATGGTAAGTATATATCGGGGTCTATCTATTTACATCGTTGCAATTTATGACAAAGAAAGGAATCAATATCAATTGTTTTTCCTCTCTCTTTTTCTTTATATACAACGTCGCAGGAATATTGCATGTATTTTTTTCGTTTTGATTTGTAGAATACAACAAATATTGGCTTTGAATTTATGTATAAGCAATCGATGTTTGGTTTGCACATTGTGCATGCAGTCATTAATGTATAAGCAATCGATGTTTGGTTTGCACTTAAGTAACCATGGGTCACAATTTTGTGAAAGGATCGTGCCATCTACTATTTCATACATGCATCTTTGTATAATTAATTGTTTTGACGTTTTTCAGCTGTAACTGCACTGGAAAAGCTAAACCATAGCCTTGTTTTGGGTAAGCCTATAAGGGTGATGTGGTCAAATCGAGATCCCGACGCTAGGAAAAGTGGCATTGGGAACGTATTTGTAAAGGTAGAGTAGTGTGATATCTGCATTGTACATTATAGAATCTCTCACTGCCCGTGTGGTTATTACAAGTATTGATTTGTCATGCTGTATAAATTTGCAGAACCTTAGCGACTCCGTAGACAACGCAAGCCTGCAGGATCTGTTCTCAAAATGTGGAGATGTAATATCTTGCAAAATCGTCAGAAATGAGAACGGAACAACTAGAGGCTACGGTTTCGTTCAGTTTGCATCGCAAGAACAAGCAGATGCAGCGATCCAGACGCTCAACAACTCCCACTTCGCTGATAGGCAGCTGTATGTTTATGTCGATCTTATGGAGTAATACCTTTGCTTTACTTTTTTTTTTGCATACATATATGTTAACACATAGTACAATTTTTCATATCCAGGCATGTCGCTGCATTCATCAAGAGAAACGAAGCATCTAATAATGAAGATAGCTACACTAACTTATACATGAAGAATCTGGATGATGACATGACTGAGGAACTTATCAAGCTGAAGTTCTCACAGTTTGGTACAATAACCAGTGTTAAGATTATGAGGAAGGACGATGGGTCCTCTCAAGGCTTCGGGTTTGTCTGTTTCCAAACTCCGGAGAGTGCCAAAAAGGCGAAAGAAGCTATGAACGGGTTGCCCCTTGGTACGCACATGATTGGATTTACATATTCGTTTCTACTAGAATAAAACCTAATATGTCTATGTGTTCTACGTATTTATTTTTATTTTTGATAGGATCAAAAAATCTATATGTGGCGAGGGCTCAAAAAAAGGAGGAACGAAAGCAGTATTTGCAGCGCTTACGCGAGGAGAAGCGTAAGGAGGTCATAACCAAGAGCAATGTAACTTAATTGATTTCACACATGTTTCATTCTATTTGATCTGTAAATCACATATATTCAACACATCTTTTCCATTTGCACGCTTTTGTGTTTGGTAACAGGGATCGAATGTTTACATAAAAAATATTCACGACGAAGTCGATGACGATGCTCTCCGGTCACGCTTTGAGGCGTTTGGAAATATCACGTCGGCAAAGGTTATGCGCGACGATAAGGGGATAAGCAGAGGGTTCGGCTTTGTTTGCTACAGCACCCCGGAGGAGGCACAGAGTGCCGTAAGCAGCATGCGAGGTAATTCCATTCTACTGGTAACTCATCTTTTGCACTAACTTGGATTAATTGGATGCTAAAATCATACCACGGATTTGTTTATGTAGGTGTTATGTTTCATGGAAAACCATTATATGTTGCTCTCGCTCAAAGGAAGGAGGACCGGCAGGCTATACTGCGCCAACATTTTACCGAGCTTGCAAGGATGGTTGGATCCGCAAATCCTATGATCCCCACTGGATATCCACATGTTTACTTCGCCCATCCGGGTGCACATCTCCCTCAAGGCCATGCAAGACATGGGTTTGTCTATCCTCCCATGGGGATCAGCGAATGGAGACCAAATATGTTTCCCTCAACACAGAATTTCGAACAGATACAGCCACCACTGGTATGTCCCTGCCTCAATTAATAAAAGTTTGGATACATTTTTGTGCGCCCGGTTGTTGAACATGTCCTTTTATGTTACCATGTCTGTAGATGCCGAGTTCGCCAAGGCGTTACAGGAGCAACAGGGGAAGGATGGCAGGGAATATGGTGCCTGTTCCCCATGGAGTTCACACCGTGAACTACGTCGCGCACGCATCACCAGCTAAAGATTTCGTGTCCATGCCTCGACAGGTATGTTGTAGCTCACTACGCTTGGTATATTATATATGCATCTATGCATTATTGCTTCTATGGTTTGCGTCAATAGGCAGCGCCTTGATAAGATAGTGCTCTGTCCGATGCGAAACAGTATTTTAAGTTTGCTTCGTTGTAGACATCCTATTATCTATCGCTGCCTGAATTTTGTTTCTTTTGTACTTACCACTTTGCCTTTGAGTTTTTGCAGAGGTTCAGCCACCCAATGTACTTCTCGAATGAAGTTGTGGCCAATGGTATGGTTATCCATCACGGCGACCAAGTTCCACAGATGAACAATGCCGAGATAACTGATCCACAACAGATATTGCTCGGGAACAAGCTCTATCCGCTCGTATACGGACAGGAGGTTCTTCCCTCACCACTCGTACCCTGCACATAACATTTTATCTTCCATGGTACGGATTTTTTTTGGGTTTAACTCGGTAATGACTGTGCCTATGTTCGTCGTGCAGCCGGAGCTTGCCGGAAAGATCACCGGGATGCTCATAGAGCAGGAGCAATCTGAGGCGGCGGCGATGCTGAGCTCTCCGGAGCTGCTGTACACCAAGGTCGAGGAGTGCGTCCGGCTGCTCCAGCAGGCATCGGCGGGTACCAAGGCCGGGGAGCAGGAGGCGCTGCACCCGGGCTTCATGCTGGAATCCGCCAGCGTGAACGCCAACTGATGATGGAGGGCTCGCTGTCGAGTGCCGAGCCAAAGCTTTTGGCTGATATTGTGGTCAGGGATGGTAGATATGTAGTTGCTGCTGCTACTTCTTGCTTCGTTAGTTTTTGCTAAGATTTGTCCGTCGTCGGATTGTGGACTTGCTTTTGTTTTAGAATTTCTTGTAGTTTCAATAAAAACCGAGGTAGAATGAGGTAGAACATATGTTTGCTTATTTGGAACATCTTTCTTAGTAGAGAATAAATGAGATTTGTTGTGACTATCTTGTGGTGGCTTGTATTGTGATATGCGTGCATCTATCGGCCTTGCAATGTAATTTGAATGTCATGTTATTACTCGTTTTTACAAGCGAGCATGTTGAGACATGTTCTAGTTTCAGATGTTTGTCCAGTTACAGGAGCCAACAGGTAGGTCCTCTCGAGGTTCCAGATAGTGAACTCTGAACATGCCAATGGCAGCAAGCGCCCAAAAACTTGGACGAGCCAATGTCAGCAAGCGCCCATGCATTCGCGACCATCCTTGGACGGGCGGGTGGATCGTGCTGTGTGCGCTCCGCCATCCTCTTTGGCTACGGTGGCTTGCGGCGTCGTCCGCTCGTCCTCTCTCTTCCCATGAAGATTTGGACCGACGACACTTGCCGTTTTGCTACCAGAACTGAGCCTGCTCGATGCGTGCGAGCACGATTTGTGAAATCAGCGGAGCAGAGCCAGAGCGTCTTTCACTCACTGCTCGTGCGTCGCCGCCGCGTCGGCGTCCATCGAAATTGGCGTGGAACGATGCGCTGGACAGTGGCCAGGAAACTTGTTGGTTCCGGACGCTGTCTGACACCAGAAAGAGAGTTGCGCCTGGGTTTGGTGGCCTCGTGCTTGGTTCTGGTGGTGCGTCCGAGCTGGTGCCACTTCATTTCAGAACAAATGACAAGCTGCAGCTTCCCTGAATCTCACATTTGTTCTTCAGATGATACTTCATGATTCCTAACCGTGACTTCAGGCTCAGGTTGCTTCGCACGTAAATATATAAAATGCGCGGTGAAGGCTGGTAGTAAGAGAAAAAATGTTCAGGTGCCACAGCGCACATCTCCACCTTCACCTGCACGATAAAATTTGAGAACGTTCGCAAATGTCTTTTGTTGACTTCACCCGAGGCACCAAACAGCTGAATTTCACAAGTTCTAAACTGAAGTTCTTGCCAGAATTTGAGCAGAACGTGCTTTTCATAGAAAATTATTGTGATCAAGTTATATCGTTCACGCGTACCTCTGGCATTGTTGATTGACACATGTTCCTGATGGCGTCAGGCTGATAGCACCACATCCCCAACATATCAACGCAAGAACCAAAACCAACATCTTGAGGCTCCTGCTTGACGAGAACACGGAGAACGACGGTGTCGTTCATTGCGCCCGACGGCATGCAAGAACGGCCATTGGAGCGCGCCCGTTGCCTCTGCCTGACCTTCGGCTACCGTCATCACCCGCTGGCTGCAGCATTCCATGCAATGTTTGGGTTACCGTTTGAGCAGGGAAGACCGCGGCTGGGTGGGTTGACCAGTTTTTTTGTGAAAATAAAAAAATCCGCTATAATGAATAGTAAAAATCAGACAAATTTGAAAATCAAATGTTTGAGAGAAAACCGATCAGTTTTTCATTTACCGATCGGTTTTTTTTTATCGTTTTCAAATTTAAAGTCAAATCGGTTCGAGCGGATTTTTATCGGTTTTTTTGTTTTACTGACCAGTTTGATCGGTTTTTAGTTTTTAAATTTCTTTTAATTTATTAAACCGAAAACCGGTGAACTGCACAAACCGAGCCAGATCGGTTTGATCAGTTTTCGTGAAAACCATCCTAGTTTGAAATGGTTTTGTAAACCTTGCTTCCATGTAAGTTTTGGATTTCATTTGAACCGCTGAAACCAGTCGGACTGGTTTGAATATCAGTTAAAAATCATTTCAAATCGAAAAAAAGTGCTACAGTAAATTGTTTTCCGTTCTCGAGTGGTTTCACCTGAAAGTCATGAAAACCGACCGATTTTGTACAATTTTATAAACTTTGCTTCCATTCGACTTCATTAAAAAACCATGAAAGCGAACCGATTTTGTATATTTTTTAAACCTTTTCTTCCATGCCGGTCACGCCGCCACCTATTTCGACCATCAGCAAACTACCGTTGCCGGTATAGACAGAGCACTGGCTTGCTCCTCCTACTACTTTTTTTTTTTGACCGGAAAATAAAACGCATAATATATATAAAAATAAAAAAGAAAGTATAATAGAGCGAGATAAGAAAAAAATGTGTAGACAATAGTAGAAGACGCCATATACATGATTTTTTTTAAAAAAAATCCGAAAGAAAAAACTTGGATCCGGTTGTATAAAAAATATCGTTCTAAAATATAAGCATCTGTAGGTTTAATTAAAGCCAAACTCTTATCACTTTAATCACTAATAATATATAACTAATAATATTTTATCATATAAAAATTATAATTTTTTAGATTTATCATAAAATAAAATTTTATAAAAAATATATTTTTACACTAAAAATTATGTAATTTGCTAGATATTATTAGTAAAATTTAAAATAATTTAATTTTATGTAAACTTAAAAATATCTATATTTTAAAACATAGGTAGTACAAATAAAAAAAAGAAACAGAAATATAAAAATAAAAAAGCCCAATGGGCCGTGGAGGTGGACTTTGGAGAGCTGCTGCTGCTCGCGGTGGTCGGAGGCGAAGACTCCCAGGTGCCGGCGCCGGTAATCCGGTATTCCACTTCCGAGGGGAAACCTCTCTCCTCTCGTCGTCTTCGCTGTCATCGCTACCAAAATTCCGGCGACTCGTCGCCGACGCCTCGCCAACAACCAGACTCTGCCACCAGTGGCAACGCGAACCAACTTCCGATCGGATGCCGCTGCGGGACGTTCCGGGCGTGGAGATCAACTACGTCCGGGACCTCCTCCCGTTCCTCCAGGGCGTCCCCGTCACGTACCGCTTCAAGAAGCACGACGTGAGTATACCAAACCCAGAGCCACTCATCAACCCGATCCGAGCGAGCGCCCACGCTCGCACCCGCTCCCCGCCGCCGCTTGCTCTGCTCAATTGCTTTGGTTTTAACAAGCTCCGTCTCCGCGCGCGCAGGTCGAACTCGAGGGCTTCGTCACTGCCGGCGGCTACGTATGCGCCTGCGCCGCCGCCGCCTCCTGCGGCTACCACAGGAAGGTCAGTCAGCTTGATCACTTCCGCCTTCCCAATCTGTTTCCGCAGGGAATTGAGAGGGTTGTTGTCTCCGCGCTGCGCAGGTGCTGTCGGCACTGCAATTCGAGAAGCACGCGGGGGCGGTGTCGAAGAACCAGAACGGCCACATCTTCCTCCGCAACGGTAAATCGCTTTATGAACTCTTCCACATGCTCAGGTCCGTGCCCACCGAGGTGTTCCCAGAGGAGTTTCGCGCGGCGGCCGGGGTGCCCATGACTGTGTGTGCAGTGGGAGCGTCGCTGGGGCTGCAGGGGGCAGGCCAGGGACAACAGCCTGGCGGGATGGCGAGCTGGGAGCTGAATGGGGTTCAGATTGACGGCGTAATGGCGGAGCCCCCTTCGGCTCTGGCGCAGGAGGACGTGGATACGCTGACTGAAGAGAAGGCCGGCTTGTGCCTGCTTGGTTTGAGGTGAGGAGTTCTGAGGCCCTCACTGGGATTCTCAGAGAGAGATGTTACACGTATAAAAAGTTGGTTGAATTGGACTAGTAATTATACAGTTACCCATAATTAATACTCGATTTAGAGTTATTCTCAGTCGTAGCCCATCCGTTTTTAGCAGGGAAAGTGGTTCAGCCACTAGTTCGAATCCTTCGTGTGGGGCTCAAGGGTCTGCCACAGGAGATACCGAGGATGAAGCAGGCGGTGACCATGCCATGCCTGATGTTGATGAGGCAAGAGATTGGGCTGATGAGAATGATGGGTTTAGCAGTTTATTGGCAGCCACTCATCAAAATGTGCAAGTGGTGGAAACAAGACATCAGCTAGAAAGAACAACATATCAGCTAGAAAGTTACCTCAAGGATGTTAGAGGACTTCTGTCCACTGGGCTCCTTGAAGGTTTCAAGGTGATATACAAGAAGGATGAGGTGTGTTGTTCCTGCTGGCTGTAAAATCGTAGCTTCAGTGTGAATGCTGAATTCAAAACTAGGTGTTTATATTATTTACTTCATATGATGATGAATAGGTAGAGAACGTTGGACGAATAAGTGGACAAGGCTATTCTTGTGGCTGCTCGCAATGCGGTTACAGTAGTCAGGTAAGCTTTCTGTTACATCTTTTACTTCATGGATTGTAAATATCGTGTGTTGATCTAAAAAATTATCTGAATTGTGCCTAATCTTGTGATGTAATAACATTTCAGATTTTGAATGCATGCGAGTTTGAGCAGCATTCTGGTGAGTCATCCAACAACCAAAACGATCATATCTTCTTGGAAACTGGGATTTCGCTCTATAGGGTTCTGAAGGCACTAAAACACTACAAGCTTAATGCGCTTGGAGAATCTATTGAAGAAATAATCGGTCTCCCACCAAATATGGTCGAGTATAGCAAGTGGAAAGGTATTCCAGTCAGCAAGTATCCTTTTGTATCTTCTCTTTTGTTCAAAACCTGCTAACATTTCTCTTTTCTTATTCATCATGTTGTTAACATTTAGATTTGTTTCAAAAGAAGAAAGATGATTTGGACACTGTGGCTTCAGATCATTGTTCAACCCAAAGGTAACTTGCAGTGCATCCAAAAATTTTCATGAGTACTTTATTCGATTTATAAATAGCATTGCCCTATGCTTTGATACTTCAAGGCATATGTATTGTCCATGGTTCTATAGTCATATTCTGGGGCTTGAACTTCTGCACATGCTTGATAAGCCCGTAAACATTGCAAGGGTGGTTGATCCTTAGGGTTTTTTTTTTTTTGTATTGAAGCCAACACTCACGGTGCCATATTCTGGGCATTGACTGGCAGGAACACTTGCATTTGAATCCAAAGAAAAGCTTACCAACGCGATGCTGCAGAGCATAGTACATATATTTTTGTAACCGTACTGGGTGTAGACAAAGTGTGATGGATAGTCCGCTGGTGATTTGGAGAACCATCGTTTTGGCCTGGCTGCCATGGGCACCACCTAAACATGCTCATAATGCCATGAATTTTCTAATATTTTTTTATTAATTGTATACTTTTTTGTAATAAAATGGTTCTTAATTCTGTACTAGCTAGTCCTGTACTTTTCACCATTTTGATGAAGTATAATTCTGTTTTGTGGTTAATTATATTAAGTTATCATAATGAACAAATACTAACTTCAGCTTTCCTGTAAACCTCATTGCTAGTTCGGGGTCAACGATAGGAGAGAAAAGTTTGGCAGACCACTTGAAAAAATCTGCCAGCAGTAGCATTTCAAACCTTAATCGGAGGGCATTCAAGAGGCGGTCTGAGAGACACTTTAAACGAGAAGGCACTGAGACTTCAACTCCATCCCCAGATCACAGTGTAGGCTCAGAGTCTAAAGAACAGAAAACAAGGTAAACGGTTAAGCCCATGGGCTTATAACATAACATTGGGAATCGAGAGTATGTTTTTGCCAATAAAGTCAGTGCTTTTACATGGTAGTTTGATTGAACTGATGGCTAACCTCTGAATCTTATTTGTTTTCTTATTTTTGCAGGTACGCAACCTTGCATGCACTGCTTTTCAAGGAGGATGGCCTTCCAGATAATACTTTATTAACATACAAGTTGAAGAATGGAAAGGTCTTCAGGATAGTAGCATGAACTATATAGTAGTCCCTTTTCCACAATCATCTGAGTAGTACTCAACTCACACCTTCTGTTTTATAGGTTCTAAAGCAAGGGTATAAGCTAGGGACATGTATCATCTGTAATTGCTGTAATAAAGAGGTACAAACTATGCAATTGACAAACAGTATAATCTGATGTATTTATTCTGCTTAATTACGTTTGTTCTCTTTTTACTCCAGTTTACTCCGTCACACTTTGAAGATCATGCTGGCATGGGGAGAAGACGACAACCGTAAGTTCCCCTATTTTACAAAGAAATTGTATCTAATTGTTATTCATAGAAGAGTTAAACTTCAGAATGCTTTTTGTTAAAGTTTATGTTTTTTTTTGGGAGAAATACCGCAAGGGAGGCCCCTGCGGTGGTCAGGTGCGGCGCCAGGGATCGAACCCAGGCGGGCGCCCTCCGCAGCCAGTGGGCTTGCGCTGTGAGCGCCTTCGCAGTGCAATAATTTTTTAGGAGAAAACATGTAACAATTTCGGCTGGCAAAAGATATCTTGGATGTAATGATTAAAGAGGTGAATCTTTTATGTTTCAGGTATCATAACATTTGTATTTCAGAAGGATTAACACTTCATAAGCTAGCATTCCAATTACAAGATCATTTGAATTCTAATAGATTCGGCATGGCAAAAATGTCTGTCTTGGACGACTACCCTAGCCTTACTTCGCCAGGTAACGTAATAGTTGTTGTGTTATGACCACTTTTCATTACAAGAAGGTCGCTTAGTTTTATATTTATTTCATGGAAAATGTCCCAGTGCTTACTTTATCTGTTGCAAGTTGAGTGGTTTTGTGGTCTCTTTCAAATCAGCAGCTACACCTCTGTGGTCTCTGTGAACACGCTGCTTTGGTTGATGCCTTTGTATTGCCATCGATTAACTATTTAGGAGAGAGACATCCTCTTGCAGAAATATAGGGAAAAGTTATATACAAAAGGCCCAAAGTGGTCAGACCCTTACTGCAAGTGGGAGCTACATGCACCGTGCGGCACATGTTCAAAATGTGTGATTTACTCTTTTGGATGAAAGTCCTGTTGACAAACCTGGGAGTTGTTGTTTTTCAAAATGTGTACTATGCCACCAATCGAAAACCTGGGAGGAGTTGTTTTTCAGTTCATGCTGTGTGCATTTCGTTATGCTAGCTTTATGTTTGAGTAAATATTTATGAGCCTTTTCCTGCTGTGTCAATAAATTCTTTTCTTTACAGATTTTGGCCACAAATCTTGTACCCCCAGTGGACCTATCGCTCCGCTGAAACGAACTTTACAAGAAAGAATGGTTGGAACAGAAATCTGCTATTTTTGTGGGTAAGAAACTAATAAATAAGAATAAGAAAATGTTTGTTGGTGGGATTGACGCTATCATATATTGAATTTGCATGTTTACATAATGTCAGAGATGACCGCACAACAATTGGAAAAATTGATGCAGAAATGATAGTCTTCTGTAACCAGGTCTGTCTCATATAATTATTAAATCCTACATATCACATTTGATAGTTTGTCTTGAAAAAATTGCTTCATTACTGTTTGTAGTGCGAAAGACCATGCCATGTGAAATGTTACAACAGCAGACTCGAAAAAAAGAAGGTAGATTACATTTCTGTTTTTAAGGAGCTTGTCATTGTGAAAGAATGCTGAACGGTAATTTTAAAATTTCTAGTCCCCTCTGAAAGTTTTGGAGGAATATATGCATTTTTGCTTCTTGTGCTGTGAAAAATGCCAATTACTTCGAGCCCGTCTAGACGATGGACTGGAAAAGTGTGAAAAGATTGCCTTTCTCAGACATGTAAGATCTAACATTTGCTGGCGACTTTTAAGTGGAATGAATGTTAGCAATGATGTGCGTTACTACCTACCTCAGGTCATTGATATATTCAAAGTAAGTTTTTTTTTTCAGCTTTCAATTTTTTATCTGTTTGTCAGTAGCTTCTTGGCTGATATAGTTTGACCTTCAACATTGTGTTTTATATATAGGATGCATTTTCAGAAACTACGGCCGAGCACATTGACATCATAGAGGAGATGGTTAATGCGTAAGTTCTTGCTTATTTTGCCAATTATTTATTAAACCTTGTTTTTGAATAGTCAGATTGGTCTGCATCTATCTGTAGTTTTTTTTTTCTTTGCTGAAGTTAGAGTAAATAGTGTATCTTGGATATTTGCAGCAAGGATGCAGATAGAGAGAGGGATTTTCGAGGAATGTATTGTGCTGCACTAACTATAAGGTGGAATTCTTCTGGCCGGGCATCTGATTAATGTGGCATTTTTTAAACTGGTTTATTTATGCATATGAATCCATCTGTTATGCCTTTGATCCTTGCATTACAATAACGAGACCAAAACAAACTGAAGACATACAGCTTTCTGAATTTGTAATTAAGAGTTGCTTAGATGACTATCATTATTATTATTATCATTGTCAGCAGTGTTCTTACTTATTCTCCCTTTTGTTTTGTTGCAGTACACATGTTGTGTCTGCTGCAATTCTGAAAGTGCGCACAAAAGAAGTTGCAGAATTGGTCCTTATCGCTACTCGTTGTGAGTGCAGGAAGAAGGTACAAATTAATTTGATCCATTCACTATTCGCTCATTCAATATAAGTTGCATATCTCACCTGGAAAAAGAAAAAGAGGGGTGCTGTGATTGCAACAGGTGAATGATGTGATGACTGACAAAAGTACCCGATAAAAACCAATAAAGTGTCTAATAGGTTCTGCATCAACTTTAAACCATAAACAAAGTTACTGCTTTGAAAAAAAAAGATAATTTGGAGTACTCGTTGAAATTGAGTATTATTCAAATAACCATATATATTGCAGAGTGTTTTCACTTTTTGTTTTTTCTTAATTCCTATTTGATCTGTTTTGACTATCTTCTCTCCCTATGCGCATTTTGTACAAATAAATATTTTTCTTTGAAGCCTGACATGTAGAGCCCTTTTTTTGGATTATCAATCTCCATGGCAAAACTGAGTAAACCACTTCAGCGACATGTGTAGCAAAGCTTTCATCTTTATTGTTTGGTTTCTCTTTCTTCAGGGTTATTTTGTACTTCTACTAAAGTCAATTGAGACATATTTGAGGTCTTGCAATGTGAACCTTCTTATGGTGCCTGTTGACCATGAAATGGCGCCAATCTGGTCTGAGAAGCTCGGGTTCACCATTTTATCACCAGAAGATGTAATTGCATCCTCTTTGTTGTGTGTTCCTGTTGTTTATGAAATGATGAAAATATTTGATCTAGTTTTGGAATCAAGACTAACTGCACATGATAATATTGACATCATTCCTCTGATACTAATTCTATTCATCACTTTTGTTATTGTGCCTGTTGGCAGAAGAAGTCCATGCTGGAAGCCCACCCATTGGTGATGTTCGAGAACCTAATCTTAGTGCAGAAATCACTTACTTGAGCAAATCTAGTCTATGTTGTTTATGCTTCTTCAGAAACGAAAATGTGAGCTTGCCAATTGCAGTTATGTAGCTTAGTCTAGGAGATGATTCTGACTTCAGACTCTGTACAGAGTAGAGATTAGAGACATAAGTTATGCACGAATGAATTGTGTAATACTACCTCCGTCCAGGAGAATCTTATTTTTAGCTTTGTTGACTTACATTTTGACCAATAATTTTTATAAATTCTGTTAAATTTTAAAAATAGTATATGTACTTTAAAATTTATCAAAAAAATACTTTCATAATATATAAATTTTTTATTATTAAAATTAATTAAATTTATCAAAATTATTGATCAAAATTGTAGTCAACAAAACTAATTGCTGAGTGGGTTGATGGAGCGCTGGGCTTTATATGCCAAATGTTAATGGCTGAATGTCACGGGTCCAGGTGCTCTCACCTCTCTTCTTGTCCGAGTGCTCCCAGATGCTTTTACTTTTCTGACATGTAAAGGCAGTTAAATTCGTGAATTCTGTTTGGTAAGAGAGCAATACTCATTGTTGTGTGCACTAATATCTCTGTTTAAAAATAATCAAATCAGCATTGAAGTGTTAACTATTTTTGTTTTAAAATATAAGCATTTTTAGGTTTAGTTAAAGTTAAATTTTTATCAATTTGACTGCTAATAATATATAATTAATAATATTTTATCAAGTTTATATTTTTTAATTCATTATTAATCATAAAAATTATATTTTTATATTAAAAATTATGTAATTTTTTAGATATTATTGTTAGAAGTTAAAAGATTTTAACCTTCTCTAAACCTAAAAAAATACTACGGAGATATTTTGAAACGGAGATAGTACGTTTACATGCCAAATTTACCTAGCTTGAATTAGCGATAGTTCAATATAAAGATTAAATTCGATGGTTTCATATACGCACTTCTATCTAAATAGCTCAGAATCGTGAATTCCATTTTCATGAATCATCGTTTTATTAAATGAGAACACTGTCGGCGTTCGAATCATCGACACAGTAAATATACGATCGTAGGGGATGTTGTGCTTTCGAATTCGATATGCCCTAATCTGAGGTAGACTCAAGGGGATTTTTATCTGGTTCGAACCACCCGAACGATGTAATACTCTACGTTCAGGAAACAGATTATCTCAAAGATTGTGTTACAACGTGTGTTTGTGGCTGTTGCTTGTGGTGATGTTTGACCGTTGTCTCTATCGTTTCCCGGGCCTCTCTTTATATATCGTTTCCCGGGCCTCTCTTTATATAGGAGAGGGCCCTGAGGTTACATGTAATAGATCCTACGCGATCATGCCGTCTCACCGACAGATGGGCTCTTCCGTCGTTGTCGCTATCATTTCGTTCCGTCCAGACGTGGTCATGATCGTCGCGTCGACGGGTACAATGATGCTCGTCCGACGCCATCGCACCGGTTGCAGTGCTGTCCCGTCATGTCTGGCAGCCGTTGCAGCTTTCTGCTGGAGTGTCGTCGTGGTGAATCTCGTTTTGTCTCGTCGGAACGAATAGCAGCTGGTCACCAGAGTAAATGTATCATAACGCGGTACCAACCTCCTGAGAATCGATCCCGAGGGTCGATCTCCGAAGGCCGAGGTCTTCACGCCCCTACGCGACTAAGACATGGCCACCGTAAAGGCGTCGCTGAGGGGTCAGAATCCGTGCCGCCCGACCCCTGACTTTCGTCCGTTGGAATGCGATCTTGGTACCTGAAGTACGTGATCCCGACAAACACCTTGATCTATGGGTTTGTATCTGTTACAATCCGAATCTAGTGATCATCACCCGCTAGAATAATAGTGGTGGATACAACAGATACCTGGGAGGCCAGAGAGATAAAAATTGCATCTCAAAATGGCCACCCTCATGTCAAATAAGAATACTCTCGAATGCATGTTGATATCCTAATCCAAGTTATTATGCAATGTGGGACAGACAGTGCGACTAACCACACCACCCTATAGTCTTGTTCGTTGTGAAGCCTGTGTGTGAAGAACGGGTATCCTGCTGAGGAGCGGGCTTCGGATGCCTTGGTTTAGCTGGGTCGACGAAAATGACCCACCCATCAAGAAACTTGGCGTTCATCTCCTGGCGCGCCTTTTCCGCCTCTTCTATGGTGGCATATCTAACAAAACCGAAACCCTTTGACCTCCCAGAAATTCTATCTGTCACGACTTTTGCTGCACAAAACAATTACAGCATACTGCAATCAGCATTGAGGCAAAAATGATGAACAATGAATCAATGATCAAGATATTAGTACTCGGAGCAGATGCCTTGTACCTTCAAGGACCCTTCCAAAAGGGTCGAATGCTCCCTTAAGCTTCTCATCTGTTGTTAACCTTGAGAGGCCTGCGTGGAATTGCATCATTTAGAAATGAATTAGCGAGCTCAGACAATCAACTGGTAGCTGCAGCTTACAGAGCGTAGCCACCAAATCTAGTGTGACGGCAGCAATAGTACTTTTCTGATGATAAAATGCAAGGAGTCCAAACATAGAAATGCAGTGGGATATGATGATGCAGGAACTGCTGACATGGACATTTGGATGTAAATTTGGTCAAACACAGGTAATCATATACATATTGGTTTATCAAATTTTGCATCGTATTGGACACATAGGTAAACATAAGCAGAAGCATACGAGTATCTGCTACTATGATATGCAAGGACAAAGTAATATCACAGTTTCACAGGTCGCTGCAAGCAAGCAACTTCCAACCCTTTTTTACCTAGCTTAGAAATTGCGTCCCCTGAGGCTATCCTGGCACAGAATACAGTTAGCAAAAAAATGGTTGCGCGCATAGGCCGGAGATTAGAGTTGTTACCGCTGACAAAGAGCTTGGGAGTGGTGAGCGGCGGCACGTTGGCGACCTCGGTGTCGTCGCCGAATATGGAGGACGGCAGGGGTGGATTGGAAGACGCGGTTGAGGACGAGCAGAGGGTGGCGCGAAGCATGGAGGAGGTGCTGGGGGTGGGGCTGCGGAGGAGGCGGCGGAGCAGGGCGGAGGACGAGGAGAGGGCCATCGCCGCCGCCGTTGGAGGACGACGAGTTATAGCAAAAAACCTCTCCTCGAGGAGAGCGTTCGTACTGGTTCTCGGGGTTGGGCGCGACCGTCGACAGCGGAAGTTACTGGGCTGCCCTGTTTGGGCTTGTAGGACCACATTGTTGGGCTTGAGGCCTGCCTGTGACTCGTGTTTCGCTTTCAGAAGTCAGAACTCATCGCATTTCGCCAAATGTTGCGGCAGAAAGGCACAAGCTTGGAATGAGAATTCGTGAATCCATGTTTGAAAAAAAAAAAAACATGCTCGGAGTGTTCTCAACCTAACTGAATTTAACTGCACTGAGAGAATTTGAGTGATTGACATGAAATTTCTGTTTCGCCTGAGCCTAACGTCGGAGCACAAGAAGCACCCAAACAAATTGATAAATCGCTGTAACATTAGATAAACAAAGCACAATCCATTACTCAATCATGCAGTTACACAGATGAGAAACGCTACGATTTCATCAAAACTATAATCCATTTATACTGATCACAAGTTGTTCATGCAATTACAACATTAAGATTTTTTTTTTGAAACAATTTACAACATTAAGATGATGGGGCAGGGTCCGCCAATCGATGGCAACCCACGGCGTATACACACAGATTAGAAAAGCTACTGAGGAGTAAGAAGGCCAAGAACGCCGGCGAGCTCGCTGCCTCTGTCTCCTCACGCTGAAGGAAGCACCTTCTTGACGATCTCCTCGCTAAGCGAGGCGATCTGCGCGTCGAGCGCCTTGATGGCCTCCTCCTTCTGTGTCTCGAGGTTGGCGAGCGCCTCGACGAGCTCGGCTTCGACTCGGCGGCGTCCCTCGTCGAGCTTGGCCTCCAGCTCGGCGGTGGTCTCCTTCTTCATCTTGTTGAGCGCGGCGGCGATCTCGGCGCGGGCCGCCTTCATCACGGCGGCGGCCTGCTCCTCGAGCTGCTTGACCTCCTCGGAGGCATCCTTGACGCTGCCGAGCTCGCCGCGGATCTTGGCGTCGCGCTCGTCCATGAACTTGCCGAGCGGCGTGAAGTAGAGCTTGTCCAGCGCCACCATGAGCAGCAGGAACTCGATCGCGATCGCCGGGAGCGTCAGGTTGAAGTCGAACAGCGCCGCCTTCTCCATCTGCTCGGACAGCGCCGGGAGCGGCGCGGCCGCAACTGTCGCTGCGGCCGTGGCCAGCAG
>BCLH01000031.1:292968-312416 GCA_001602315.1 Zoysia pacifica | reverse complement strand
GCGGCCGCGCCGAGCTGGGCGGTGGCGAGGACGACGCGACGGGCTTCAGCAGCGGCGCCGCGCGGCGCGGGGAGCACGATGTGGTGGCCGCAGCCATCATAGCCGTCGCCATGGATGCCGCGTGAGTGGAGGTGCGGAAGTGAGCCGCCGCGCGGTCGGTCTCCTTGGTGGAAGTGTGGCAGGGGGGAGCGGAGGCGGGGGACCGATCAGCTATCATCCAATCCGAGCGGGTTGGGTTGTGCTGCCCCGACCGACGCCGGCCACACGATGCCGATGCTTTCTCGGCCACCACGAACGAACTCTCTCCCGTTCAAAAAAAGAACGAACACTCTCCCGGTATTCTATTTTGGGCTTCAGCAAAGGCCCATCAAAAGAAGCTTGTCGTTTTGGGCTTAAGCGGTTAAGCCCTTTGAGCCCAGTACCAGCATTTCTACCGTGCGTTCTGAAAATTCAACGGCCCACTTTCCACAGTGTCTCTTCGTCCTCTGAAATCCACGGCCCATCACACGCCACGTCATCGATCTGCCAACCGCCCTTCGCCGCCAATCCCTTTGCTACGCGCGCTTCTATTTTAGTCGTCGTCCCTGGCGTCCACTTCAAGCCAAGAAAAGCATCCGGAAACCAATTATTGCTCCGTTTCGCCTCCTGAGCCAAAACCGAGAGACCCCGCGGCGACGAATTGTGATGGCACCCAGGGCGGAGAAGCCGGCGGCGAAGAAGCCAGCGGAGGAGGAGCCCTCGGTCGATAAGACACCAGCGGGGAAGAAGCCCAAGGCGGAGAAGCGTCTGCCGGCGTCCAAGTCCACTGGCAAGGAGGGCGGCGACAAGAAGGGGAGGAAGAAGGCGAAGAAGAGCGTCGGGACGTACCATCACCTCCCGCGAGATCCAGACCTCAGTGCGCCTCGTCCTCCCGGGCGAGCTCGCCAAGCACGCCGTCTCCGAGGGCACCAAGGCCGTCGCCAAGTTCACCAGCAACTGAGGCAGCGGCAATTGAGACATCTTCGGAATTTAGATCTCTTGCTCATCTCGCGGTTCGCCGCCGCACACCCAGTCAAACATCCGGTGTGAGGATTGGCTGGTTGCCTGTTCTGTAAATCGTGCCGAGTTGCTATGAACGGCTTCGATATAAAGTTTCTGATGTGGAGTAGTATGCCATTTATCCTTGATAAACATGTTTCCCGTCCCTTGATTTGGGGATCTAAGGTTCTAGGGCAGTGAATTGGATCATTAGGAGGTTACGATGCGAGGTATTCAGGGGCTTCTACGCCGTGATTCTTCCTTGTCTCTGCAACCTTGGGATCGTATTGTAAATGTAGTTACTACCTTATCCCACAATTTGTTTGTGACATCATCGTAATGGTCCTCTATGTTAGCTTGTGATTTCTGGTGGGGTTTGTGTGATGAAATCATCGGTTAGCAATCTAGGACTTTGACTAAGAATATTGGCTTTGCATAGGTGTAGATGTTGGGTTTAATTAAGTAGGGTCTGTTTGTTGTGTTCTGTGGATCGCCTAGGAACTAGATCCGAGAGCGGTAGAGGGAGAGGGGTTTTTTTGATCTTTACCATCGATGCCCGTGGCCGTCGCGGTTGAGGAGGAAGAGCCGGCCATCCCGCTCTTTGGTTGGGGTGGTCTGTGTTAGGGCAGCGACGTTCGGTGGAGAGGAGCGAGACCTTCGGGTCGGCGGCGAGTTCTAGAGGGTGGCGGTGCTCGGTTGCGTCCTGAAACGGTGGTGACAGTGGTGACGGTGGAGCAATCCCATCGACACAGCGCCTTCGTGGATCGGTCTAGGGTTTGTGTCGGTGAAGTTGTGGCAGTGCTGCCTCGGCCTTCACCTCTATTTATTGTGGCGCTGGCGACAGAGACCCACCAGTCAATGTTGAGCTGGGCGCCCGTGCTAGGCCAATTGGTTAGAGATCAATCTAACATTCTCCCTTTTGATGTCAACTTATACTTTTAATTTTACTCATTTCATTATAAATTAATACATAGAACTGTCTTATAGTTACAGTTAATCGTCGATAGATTCAACAACTATAATACACTTCTCTGTTTTTGAAATAGTTACTATACTTTTGAGCCATCTTTTAGTTCAAAAATCACATGCTTCCTCTTAAACCTATGTCGGTAACATGTTCAATGAATATTTTAGGTGATAAAACTTTAGTAAGCAGATTCGTTAACATTTTTACGGTACTTATATGCTCAAGACTTATGATTTGATCACGAACTTTATCTTTCATAACATAGT
This sequence comes from Zoysia pacifica, assembly GCA_001602315.1. NCBI lineage: Eukaryota > Viridiplantae > Streptophyta > Magnoliopsida > Poales > Poaceae > Zoysia > Zoysia pacifica. The sequence continues at coordinate 310,166 of BCLH01000031.1, read as the reverse complement.
ACTTTATATCAATGTGTTTGGCAGCACCACTTGACTTATTGTTGTGTGCATACGTTACTGTGAGTTCATTATCGCAGTACAACTTAAGTGGTCTATGGATGTCATCAACCACTTTTAAATCAGGTATAAACTTCTTGAGCTAGTTCATCTGCCCCGTAACCTCATAACATGTTACAAACTCGGCATATATTGTGGACGATGTAGTGACAGTTTGCTTTGAGCTTTTCCACGAAATAGCTCATTCAGCGAGAGTAAACACATATCCGAATGTTGACTTTATATTATCTCTCGCATAATCAGAATCTGTGTGACCCACTATATGAAGTGAATCTGATCTTCTGTATGTCATCATGAGGGCTATTGTTCCTTGCAAATAGCGCAAGACTTTGTTTATCAATTTTCAATGCTCTATTCTAGAATTTCTCTAGAATCTACCAAATAACCCGATAACAAATGTCAAGTCAGGGCGTGTACACGCTTGAGCATACTGTAAGCTTTCGACAGCTGAAGTATATGGAACTAATTTTATTTGATCGATCTCATACTGGTTTCTGAAGCATTGAAAATCTACATATCTGTCGCCCTTAACTATAAGTGAAGGTGATGGACTACATTTATGCATACCATATTTCTTTAAAACTTTCTCTATGTATGCTTTTTGTGACAGTCTTAATAGCTCTTTGTTTCTATCTCGGTGAATTTCGATTCCTAGAACAAACGAAGCTTCACCAAAAGCTTTCATATCAAAGTTTGAGGATAAAATCTTCTTTGTCTCTAGTAGCAGATTAACGTCACTATTAGCAAGTAGGATTTTCTCTACATACAAGATTAAGAAGATAAACTTCCTATCTTTAAACTTTGAGTAAACAAAGTTGTCCTCTATATTTTCTTTAAACCTAAATTTTTTTATCGTACTATCAAACTTTAAATACCACTGTCTTGAAGCTTGTATTAACCCATAAATCGATTTTTTTAGGCGGTATCTCATTATTTCATTTTTTTCTACGACAAAACCTTTCGGTTGTGCCATATAAATATTTTCCTCCAAATCTCCATTAAAGAATGTTGTCTTTACATCTGTTTGATGTAACTCTAAATCATAATGAGCCACTAGTGTCATTATGATTCTGAAAAAATCTTTAAATAAGAATAGAGAAAAGGTCTCATTGTAATCAATCATTTCTCTTTGCGTAAAGCCTTTTACCACGAATTATGCTTTATATCTTTCTACATTCCCTTGGGAGTCGAGTTTTGTCTTTTAGACCCATTTACAGCCTACTGTTGTGTTTCCTTTAAGAATTACTTTTAAGTCTCAGACTTTATTAACCTTTATAGACTTTATTTTTTCTTTCATAGTCTCAAGCTATTTTGAAACGTTTCGCTTCTCATGGCTTCTTTAAATGAGGTGGGATTATCCTCTATTTGAAATTCCTCTGTTTGATAAATCTGATAATCATCAGAAATAGCTGATCTTCTTATTCTTTGAGAACTTCTTAGGGCCTCTAGAATTTGCACATTTTTTGTTGGAGGTTGTTGTTGCTCTCCCTCATCTGTGTCAACGAGTTCTATGTGATTCTGAGGAACAGATTCCTCATTCTCATTCATTATTGTTACAGGAGAAACGATAACAGGTGCTGGCACCACAGTGTCCTGCACTATCGGTGCAGCGACAGTCGGTAGTGAGAAGAATTGCTCCTAAATCATCGGAGTAAGCGCATACGCCCGCTTCTCTTAAGATCAATCTCTCAAGCTACTATACTCTCTCATATCATCTCATACTCTAAGAAGACAGCGTGTCTCGTTTATACAAACTTTGTATATCTGTCTGAACAGTAGAAACGATAACCTTTTAACTTTTCAGGATAGCCAATAAAATAGCAATTTACTATTTTGGGATCTAGTTTCTCAATGATTGGGTTAAATACTTTAGTCTTAGCTGGGCTCCCCCCACACGTAAGTGGTTTAATGAGGGAACTCTTACTGTCCACAATTCGTACGGTGTTTTTTGCACCGATTTACTTGGTACTCTGTTGAGCATATGAATAACGGTTTTTAATGCTTCCAACCACAAACTCAATGGCAGTGTGGAATAGCTCATCATGCTTCGCACCATATCTATTAGGGTACGGTTACGTCTTTCAGCTGCTCTATTTTGCTGAGGTTCGCCCGATGTAGAATACTGAGCTACTATTCTATTTTCTATAGGGAGAGCGGTAGAGGGAGAGAGGTTTCTTGATCTTTACCATCGGTGCCCATGGCTGTCGCGGTTGAGGAGGAAGAGCCGGCCATCCCGCTCCTTGGTTAGGGTGGTCTGCGCTAGGGCAGCGACGTTCGGTGGAGAGGAGCGGGTCCTTCGGGTCGACGGCGAGTTCCAGAGGGCTGCGGTGCTCGGTTGCGTTCTGAAACGGTGGTGGCAGTGGTGACGGTGGAGCAATCTCGTCGGCACAGCGCCCCCGTGGATCGGTTTAGAGTTTGTGTCGGTGAGATTGTGGCTGCGCAACGAACTTCTGTCGTCGTGCTGCTCCGACCTTCACCTCTATTTATTGTGACGCTGACGACAGAGACCCACCAGCTAATGTTAGGTTGGACGCCACCGATCGGGGCTCTAGGTCAAGAGCCCAATTGGCCGTTGGGCCAATTGGTTAGAGATCAATCTAACACTGTTATCAGAGTGTGATATGAAAGCGAACAAGGATGCTTTCATGCTTGGGACTATCTGTTTACTTTTATAAGTCATTTTAGTATTTAAATTTTATTCCTTATTGTTTATCTTTTTTACTATTCTTTCTTTCTGCTGAATTGTTATCTTCACTCCTACATCATTATCGTTTTGTGTGTACTATATTTTTTACTTTTTCTTAATTTTTTTCTTGATTAGTGTTAGAATGACTTGTAACAGTGAACCAAAGTTTTATGTTTAGCTTCTAATTCTGAGAACTATGCCACCGTGTCACTTGAATTGTTCTGGTGCAATCTGTTGCCATGGGTAAGAAAATGTTTGGAATCAGTGTTATCAAAATGTTTAGTTTCCTTAAAATTAACAATATTCAAAATAGAGCGGTACCAAATCAACTCCATGAAATTTCCATATGCAGCGGTACAGATTGCAACAAAACGTAAATTTCCAGGTCATGCAGCATTCAAGCACAGAACTCATGGATTGAAGAAAATTTTACTTGCGCGCACACTAGGATTCTAGACTTGAATATGCCTTTTTTTTTAAAAAAAAAGTACTTCCTTTATTTCTAATTATCTGCCATCATACAGTTCATAAATTTCTCATTTACTGCTCATTTTCACTAATAAATACATTTTTACCTCTTTCTCTCATCCTGATTTTCAATGCATCCCACTTTTCATATAGCCCTTTAAGATGGTAAGTAAAAGAGATAGAGGGAGTACTTCGTAGTTTAATGATCATTACAGAATGCATCACATGAAATTTGGTAGTACATAATGCCAGATCTTTTCAGAAACATTAACTACCTCATTCCAATTTCTACTAACCTGAGCAAAGAAAAAGATTATAGAGGCTTCCTAAGCTGAAGCCTTGATGTCCCGGACAATACTAGTATGAGATCCAAGCTACTCCAGTTTACAACGGAGAGGCAATCTGTGGCAACAACTTAGCTGACGTAGGTTTATAAACAAAGAGAACAGCTCATCAGAAAGCCAGTAATTCTGCCAACTCAAGATTAGCAACCATGTTTATACCTTGCCTGCATACAGCCAAAAACACATCATCCCTTGCCATTAATGGACTTGAATCTGCATTGATTCTATTAGAATTCAAAGTTCACACAGGGTTGCCCAGCAGCCCCCCAAGAGCATTCAGAGAAGCAAAATTGACTCTTTCAACTTAGAGTCATCTCAGATCAATATCACCAAGTTCCAACTTCCAACTAGAAAGCCAGATCAAAATCAATTACCCAAAACTGCAGAACCCAGAACAGCACAGGGAAGAAAAACATTTACACATCACATGGAAAACATTTAATTTCTATTTTTTCCCATTTCCATTGATAGATAAAGCACAATAACGTAAGCTACTACATCGACATCCATTTATCAGCACATACATCCCATCTACAACCTACACCATGACAGGCTAGTAACACGACAGAAAGCTTGGCATCGGATCAGACTCGAGAACAACTCTCTATGCCTTCTTGGGGGACTTGGCGGCAGTCTTCTTCGGGGACTTGGCCTCCTTGCTCCCACCAGTAGACGCCTTCTCAGCCGTCTTCTTCGGCAGCAGCACCGGGTTGATGTTGGGCAGCACGCCGCCGTGGGCGATGGTGACGCCGGACAGCAGCCTACCAAGCTCCTCGTCGTTGCGAATCGCCAGGAGCACGTGACGCGGGATGATGCGGCTCTTCTTGTTGTCCCTCGCGGCGTTGCCGGCGAGCTCCAGGACCTGGTCACCATTTCAAGAACCACGAATCAGCGTCACGGCAATAGTAAAAGGCAACATTGTGACATTTCAGCGAACACGAAAATTCATTTCGGCGGGGGGAGAATATAGCTGGCTACCTCGGCAGCGAGGTACTCAAGAACGGCGGCGAGGTAGACGGGGGCGCCAGTGCCGACGCGCTTGGCGTAGCGGCCATTCTTGAGGTAGCGACCGATACGGCCGACGGGGAACTGGAGGCCGGCCTTGACGGAGCGCGACACCGACTTCTTCCTGGGGCCGCCATCCTTGCGCCCGGCAGCTCCCCTCTTCACCTTCCCGCCAGCTCCGGCGCCGGTGGAGTCCATGGCCGCTGCGTCGAAGCTTCTCTGGACGAGGAGGAAACTCTTGTGGGTACTGGAGAGGAATGCAGGATTGCTTGGTGCTGTGCTATGGCAGGACACGCCGGCTATTAATACGGCGCGGCGGAGGAGGGTGGTGGGCCCGTCGATCCGCGTGCCCGCGGCGACGGCAGTTGGATCCGAAGGGCGTGGACGGCTGAGATGGCGTACCTTGGCCGCGATCCGTGGGAGGGGTGCCAGGACCAATCACGTGCCAGGAGGTTTCCGGGGAGCCGAAAAGTTGCGGTTCCGGAAGCCCGCCCACGGGAGGGAACTTTTGGCAAATCGGCGCGGGTGTTTGGTGAATTTTGCCAGCCAAAAATAGAGCGCGCTAAAGAATTTCCAGATTTCGATTGGTGCACAGGTGAAAGTTTGGAAGAATTTAACTACTGATAGAAATATATTGGGATTTTTTGTTGACTAAGAAATTTACCCTCCAACTGTTTATTCTTGGATAAGAAAAATTATCCTCCAAAAAATTATAATGAGAATAATCATCCAAAAAAGCAAACAGAAACTCAAAGAATGTATGGGTTAAAGCCCAGAAATAATTAAGTGAGTGGTACAGATGATTTTAATTCTTCCCTTAAGAGCTCTTTTGAAACGTAAAAATTTCACATAAATCAGACAGGATTTAATTTAATTTCACATAAAAACACATAAAACAGAAGAAAAAATCATCAATTTCAAAGGAGGTCTAAAAATCTAAAGAAAACTAAAAATCAATCTCATGGACTTCATGCAGCTGAAACTCACGAAAATATTATAAAAACGAAAAGTATAAGGATTTCCTCTTACCTCGACATTTTGGTGGATTTGGTCACCCTCCTAACCCTAATATTACGTTTGGAAGGTGGTTGACTCTCATTTCTCTTCGATAGCCACCACCACCATCGATGATGTGCGAATCATCAGCAACACACGATGAGATCGGCAAGAAGCGATCCATCGGAGGAGAGGGGGACGAGCATGACAAAGGGTGGTGACCTCGCAGTGGTGGGCTAAAGTGGTGTGACAGTGGTGGTGGTGATGTTGGCAGCGGCGGCGGGATGGAGAGAGGTTTGTTTCACCCTAACACTCCCCCCCCCCAACCCTTCCTTCCTTATATACGTAAGACGCTCTTTATGTGGGGTCATGAAAAGGCCACCTGGGCCGTATTCCAAGATGACGGTCTATCTAGGCCGTTATTTGAAATGTATTTTGTAGAAATCATACATGAATTTTGCAAGAAAAAATGCAAAAAAATGGAAGAAAATATCATGTTCTAGATGGAGCCCTATATCAGAGTTTATAATAATTTCATACAAATTACATGATATTTTAAGAGTTAAGGTATATTTTATAACATATGCCATCCATTACTCAATCACTATTATTATTGAATCCAATTTGTTTCTTATTTGTATCAAAATTGCGATTCATTTACTTAGACCACAAATAGTTCATTGAGCTAGTCGTAGGAGGATAGAAACTTTATGAAATGTGAAACTAATATGCTAAGAGAAATTATACCTTTTCTTTGATATTTTTGTTGCATGATAAGCAGAAGAAACATCACACTTCTTTCGTGTTTTGGATAATCAAATCTCTCTTGTCAAATTAAATGTCACGCTTTATGGCGTAATTGGTTATCAGCGTTCGTCTTGACCTAACTAGGAGGCACATGTAGATCTAACCAAGCTGGTATTCGCATGTACACATCCTTCCCCCCTCTCCCGAGATTAATTTTCTACGTTAGCCCTAGTAGGATCGTATTTGGTTAACTAATTCACCCCGGGGTTGCATCTGCGGATGTAAGGATTCTTGCATCCTCACGCCCTAGGGTGCTATGCGAGATGGACCAGTGTGACAAGGCCCAGCAGCAAGCCTCCCACATACTAGTCAGGCCACACCGACAAGGTCACCCTGCACGATATGGATCTGGCAGCAGGAATGGATAATCAACAATTACACACAGTGGCAGAGCCAGACACAATATTAAAAAAAAGATCAATCACTAATTAAACTAATTTTTCTTAACTTTTCAACAAAATAGAGAGAGAATTTTTTTTTCTTAATTTTTCATATAAACTTATATTAAAATATTTTAGGTGCATAACTTTTTGAGGTTTTTTTTTCCAATATAAAAGGAGGCCAGCCCTGGCTCGCCCTCACCTTGCTCCTCCAGTGATCACTGAGGTTCTAATTGGATGGGTGCATGTGCCTCAATCAGGCTGGCAGCATGCACCTTTGCTGCGTTTGGTTGTCTGCTGCTGGCCGAGGGCCTGTCCTGTGCGATGCACGAGGCAGCTGCGAGCCAGCCTCTGGGAAAACGAGAATGAGTTCCATTTCCCCGGAGCCAGTTCCGTGGGATGCAAAATCAGATTAATTAATAAAAGTATTAGTTAATAATTAATTTATTTTAAAATATATTAGCATACATTAAATTATATTAAGATTTATAAAGTTAAATCAAATGCTATAGAGTGGTTACACAAGTTAAATATTAAAGTAATTTATTTTCTCTACTTTTATCTTATATAAATTAGACTGATACGAACAACTAAACATCATCTCTTCTCAACCTATTTTGTTATACACAATCAATCAAACAAACTGCTTTGCATATGATTAACCTAGCTATAACGACCATGTCTTACCTAGTACAAGCCTTGCTCAGACATACAGGAAATCAAACGACCCTAGGTGCTTGAATTGGGCCTAGCGAGAGATTTGATTTTTTTAGTACTCCAAACGCTAGGCCTCGAGGATTTAGCACTCGGCCCTATGTCATACACACACGGAGTTCAAAATTGTTGAAGCCACCACGATTAGAGTTCAAAAGAGTGTAAAATCATCAATTATTTCGGATGGGATGAGAGAAAACCTTGGGAGCTCGGGCTGGGGCCATCGTACGTAGAGGCCTTTGGGCCGTGTACTCGGGTTGGTGCGAACCCGATCAAACAAAGCGCCCGTTAATCAACACGCTTATCGTGGATTAACAGCTGCAGAAATCACACTTTTTTTATACTCCCTCCGGTTTTAAAATACTGACACCATTGATTTTTAACATCAAATTTAACCATTCATTTATTCAAAAAATTATTCAAATATGAAAAAATTGTTATTATTTAATTTATCATTAATTTAAATCACAACTAAAAATTTTACACATTGAAATAATTTTTTTAATAAAACGAATGGTAAAAGTTAATATTAGAAGAATGTCAATAATTTAAAACGAAAGAGAATGTACAGTAAACAGTTGCAGCAACAATACTTTATCTAGTCGACAACAGTAGACTGATCTGATCTAGTCGCCACGATAAACTAGATTTGTGTGGTGTCTGTAGAAACGGTCATTAGGTCACTGTTCCAGGCTCAATGCAGTGAACAGGCCTGCCGGCCATCGATCAACATGTGCTAATTTCCAATCCCAATCAAGGTTTTGAAGCTTGCCCTTATCTGATTTGTTGTAATCTCGGTGACGCCGAACCAAACAAAAGACACAGACGAGACTGCGGAGTATACTACAACGCGTCTGCCTTATTTTCTCAGTGTTCTTGGATGCCGACTGACTACCAGCTGCTGTTAGAGTATCACGTGTGACGTATCAGCGCTTGTTTCGGCAGGAGGAGACATTTGCTCCGTCGCCACGGGAGGAAGAACAGAACGTCGCTTTGTTGATAATACCAGGACTACATGTATAGAACTATAGATCAGTTGTATCGTAACCCTTCGTGTGAACTACGTGCGTGCTAATGCAACTCATCAAACGGGTAAATAAATCACTGCTGAAAGTAAGCTAGCCATATATAGCGCTCTAACTGAATGTCTTGACGATAACCGGCGTTCGAAGCCATGTCCTGCAGTAGTCCGACTCCTACGAGCCGAACCACGGTGATCTTGTCATTGTCCAGCCGGCCGGCTACATCAGGGTGCCGAGTTGACGCCAGCAGTCCCCCGTGTCCGAGGAGTCGCGGTGGCCGCGCGTGGCGCCGGACGATACGAGCTCCATGACGGCCGGGGACAGCGGCGCCAGGCACAGGCCTCGCCGGCGCAGACCCGTCGCGCCTTCTTCTTCTTCTTCTTCTGCGGATTCTTCGCCAGCAGGGTCCTGCGTGCCACAGAAAGCGTTGCGTGGCGTTTGGAAAATGAATCGTGACAGAGTTAAGGCAATCGTTGCGGGAAGAATCGACGTTGAGCATGTCATGGAGTTCCCGAAATGATACCTGCTTTGACGTCGGAGAGGGGTAGGAGGCCGTGAGAATCTGCCAAACAGACGAGGGAAAAAACCAGTGAGATGCTGCAATCTGTTACTCCTACTGGTCGTGCACCGTGCTAGGTTAATGCATCCTTAAGTTGCACCCATCGTGCAGAACCTGTCTGCTCACCTGGATCTGCTCGTGCAGGTGCTTGATGCAGGTGGCCGCCTCGTGGAGCACCGACGCGGTATCCGTCTGCGGGGGAAGCACTTCAGGTTCAGATACAGGAGAGAACGTTTTCGCATCGTCAAGCAGGACAGACCAGAACGCAGCAAGAACATGTTTGCTCAAAAGAAGTTCAAGAACCATTGGTGTCTACCTTGCCGTAGGGAGAGACTAGCTGCTGGAGCGCCGTGATCTTGTCCCCCAGCTTCTGGCTCCTCTTACACGGCGCCTGCTTTCAGTTCGGCAGAACAAGCCGATCAACCCAATTTCAGTTATCCTTACGTATGTTTTCTTACTATTTTGTCAGTAGCAAAGATAAAGAAAACAGAGAGAACATAATATGCACAATGTTACCTTCTGCTTCACCGGCTGGTTCCTTGGCTTGGCATTAAACCGCAGGCCGTGCTGTGGACCTTGAGCTGTCGCTGCCGTCGTGGTCGTCTTGAGCCTCTTCGATCTCCTCATAAGACCGCTTCCGTCGCCGGCCGTCGTCTCTCCCGCTGCCGTCCATCTCATCGAGTGCTGACAGAAACAACGCACTCGGCAGACGTAAGCATCAGACCAATCTTAGCTCTAGGGCATCACGGTTCCAAATCGAACAGGGTGAAGAGGCGATTACGGTAGCAGCGGTAGTTGGCAGGATGCAGTCCAACTGCCGAGAAAATGCCGGGCTGGCCTCGCCATTGTAGATCGAGCTCCCCCCTGCAGCTCCTAGGTCACGATGGAGGAGTGGGAAGTAAGAACTACACAGATTTAAACTGCATTTGACATGGTTAGCAATGAACTTACTACTACCTGAGTAGATGTGTGAACCGTGCATAGAATTAGGAAAAAGCATCGGTGCCTGAAGGCTCTGCAGTGACTGTGACAGGTTCAGAGCATGGCACAGATCGTAGTCCGCTGCTAGTCTACTCAAGATAGAACAATTTCAGTTGTAATAGTTCAGAGGAAATGACCAGAAAAATATGCAGGGAAAAGACTCTTTGAGCAAAGTTTATGAGCATGAGACTTACATCCTGTCCAATCCTACACCCCCTGCTGCCTGTGAACTTGAGCTCTCGCACTTCACTGCGTCGACAGAAACTGCATCAGCGAAGACCGAGATCAAATTCCGATGAACCTTCATCGTTTGCCAGGAGGACGAGGATGGTAGGGATACGCACGGTAGTCGTCGCCGAACGGGAGCAGGAGCGAGGGCGGCGCAGAGAAGTTCCACATTGCGTACGGTCGAACCCTTGATCACCGGCTGCAGCAAGCAGGGCCTCCGCCGCCTAGAACCGGAACGGCCGGTCATGGTCAGAGAAAGTAGGGCATCCAAAGAGAGCAAGAAAAGGGCCTGCATCTCAAGATTCATCAGTACTCTACTTACAGGAGGCACAGGCCGCAAGCGCCCGCTCGCACTCTCGCTCGGCGGAAGCGCGACGCAGCGGACGGCCGAGGGAAGAAGGGATGGGATGGCGGCCCAGGGCAGCTGTTAAGTACTACCAGCACTACCAGGCATCACCATCAGTTCGTGCTTGATGGCGTAATGAGGAGCAATCAATCAATGCCGTCGTTTGCTTGGCCTCCTTCCACTCCTCCCCGGCGGTTTCCGCTCTGAAGAAGATGATGATGATGATGATGCTAATTATAAGCAGGGAGGAGTTGCCAGAATTAAGACGCGAGCGCGGCAGTTAGACGGGCAGCGGAGCACGGCATGCAGGGTTAGCCTAGCCCACGGGAAGAAGAGACGGATGGATCGGTGGAGAAGAAGGCGGAGAGGTGGCGCCAACATAAATAAGCCGTCGCGCCGTGATCCTGCTGCGATGAACAGGTCCCTGACGTTCTTTTCACGGCCGTTTCATCTTTATTTTTGTTTTGTCTCTGCCTAACGCTAACTCTTAACCCTTTGACTGCTTACACATACTTAGGATAATTACGAATGATGATTGTCTGATAGGCTCCTCACTAATCACTGCGTTGTCAGTTGTCACCGGTTAGTATTCTAGAACACGGCGGCCGACTGCATACATACAGGGTTCGCATGTGCCTCGTGTACTAGGAAACGGCTGTGTGGGTTAGGCTCTTGTCTCGCCTTCATCCTCTTCTCCTAGTGTCGCCACATGGATTTTGAATCCGTTTGACCGGCCGGTGTCCGAGTATCTTATCCTGTCAATCCATCAGGATCAGTTCAAGCGAGCGCAACGGTTAGCGGATAAACAAAACACCGCGGTGCTGATAGAACAAGTTGTTGATCAACCAAACGCCGACGACCGAGCGGTCTGTTCGGAGGCCGGCCGATTGTTTAAGCGCCGCGTCGCCGTCCCCGTCGGCGATGCGTGGTTCCCGCCCGATGGAGCTCGGCTGGCCGCTCCCTTAAAAATCGCAGCGGCTCATGGCGCGCGCGCGGCCGGAACGGTAGCAGGCAGGTCGCGGGCGCGTCGCTTTCGACGCGAATAGATGTCGTGAAACGCGAAGCCATGCTCCGTTTCCACGAGGCTCCGTCGGTCCGGGTCCGGGTCGGGGCGGTTTGCTGGAACAGCAGAACAGAAGTCAAGAGCTGACGTCCATGGATAATGTTATTGCAGTTCCCAAACTGGCTCTCCTTGGCCTAGCCCGGAAAGTCTAGGCTAGTCTTGCCCTGCTAGATCGACAGGGGAGCGATCGAGCTTGGCTTTTCTTCGGGAACACGGGAAATTCTTGTTATGGAAGATGAGACTCCATGGCAGACCCAGCATTACCATTTTACCAGTTTGCCACTGCCATCGTTGTCACGCTGCTTGAGGCTGGACAGCCGGAGACGCATGCCACTACTTCAGTGACCGTCCAAGCCAGAACTCGAAACCTTCCTCGTCATCCTGCTGAACCTTTCACGCGTGTTAGGCGAGGAAAAAAACACACGTAGATGCCAGAAATGTGTTGGCTATGAGAAAATATGGCTGCTCCTTTCAGCCAGTTTAGCCGCGTATTGTTCACATATGACAGGAATGGCTAATTTAGGAGCACATATTCACTTTAGTCAAAAGCACTTCCAGTAAACGTGAAGATATTTGCTTGCTATAAATTCTAAAACGCGGCAAAAAAAAGAAGGATATTGGAATAAAAAGGCCCTGGCTTTCCAGTACCCAAAGATATTTGCTTCATATGACCATCAAGTTACGGTTTATTAGATGCTTCCTATGGCCGGCTTTGAGCAGGGACGAGCTTGTGTTCAGCCGTCCGTCCTTGTTATCTACTGGTGATGAGTTTCAGAAGTCAGAGCTTGCCTGCGTCACAGCCTTTATCTGCAGACCAGGAAGCAACTGTTAACAAAGCTCATGGCTAGGGTACAAGCTAAAGAATGCATATACAGCTTTGACTTGGTTCACGGTCATCACAAAGGGCGATCCATTCCAGGACAAAAGAAATGCGGTGGCAGCCTCAATTTTCTGGACCAGCAACAATGTTGTGTTTGCAAGAGACCAAATAGAAGCTACATGACAGAAAGTTCGTGACCCACACTGATTAGAGCTACTATTGTATCAACAACTTCAGGCTTAAAATATTTTTGATGCATATAAGGAGTACACAGAAAAGGGCAAATGAAGTCGATAACATGATTCAAATCATTGATCATCTGCCCAGTAAGTTTACATTTGGATGCTACTACATGAAGAATCAAATGGCAAGTAAAGCCGCCCCTTACAAAATTGGATATTTCAAATACTCAATTCAACTGGGAAAAAAAGTAAGGGGTGCTTGATCATTTTTTGGATGCTACAGTGATGGAAGCAAACTAAATGAAGTGTACAATAAAATAGAACACAATTTTTAAAAGAATTCAATTTAGGAGGTTAAGACAGCCCATGGACATTTTGATAAAAAGATCTCACACAGGTCGAGAGAACCCCCAAACCCCTGCCCACACCGTACACATTGGCACCATAGCCCATGTGAGAATGGCCAATAAACTGAGTTAGACCTTAAACCAGTGCTTTGGCATGGGACAAACTAGGGGCCTTTAACCAAATCCTGAAATTCGCTCCCATCAGGCGTTAAACCCAGAGCCTGAGGAGTGTTACTGGAGCCAACTAACCAACTCAGCTAGACAAAACATCTCACATCTCATAGCGCACCTGTCTGAATTGTGTCACTAGTAGACATACGGACAAGTATACACAATGCCAAGAATATAACGTAAAAGCCAGTTCATTTAACCGCACATGGAAGCAGAGGATGCAGTTTGCCAGTCTCACAAGTATAAATACAAGAAAAATCATGGCAGATAATAGTCACTTTGTGTTTTCTAAAAAAAATGTCAGGTGGTACCTATTTATAGAAAGAACCTAACAAAAACACATAAACATACATAGAGACTGAAAACAATATACAAGAATGGTTCCGGAAGATATGAGAAAACCAACTAAATCTAAAAAAAGACATTACAGATGATGAAGGTATTTAAATTTCTAAAGCTCTTCGTTTCCATCGTCATATTTCTATTGCAAAGAAAATCATGGACCCAGCATGAGGAGGTCCTTGTTCGAGATTTCCAGTGAATGAACAAGCAGTTCAGATGTCTCAGTCCTTGGTAGGCTAATAATGTTATGAATGGCAATGTTGATTACCAGAAACATCAATCCTCCATAATCAACATGAACTTACAAGCACATCCATAAAATTGCGGTTCAGCTTTGCAGCACTCAAGTGCTGGAGTTCGATGACATGTCAAAAGCAATTCTGCTTTGCATGCTAGCATTCAATCACCCCAACCATACCACCCAAAGCTACACCTTTCACCATTAGAAGTTACCCCTGCGTGCACTTTTCCTTGAGTTAACCGACATCAAGAAAAAAGAATGCAACAATACTACAAAATATAGCTCGTTAAAGCAAGCGAAGGAAGGTAAAAACATGAAAAGGAAGCTAACATAAAGTGTGTGTTGACCCAGAGACAACACAAGAAACCAATATCACAAGTCCATATATCTGACATACTCAAGATCCTAAGCCAACAAAACAAAAGTGGATGTGATTCTTTCATCTTTGACATCTAAATCATGCAGCATAGCCTGTTAGATGTAAATCATGTAAGAGTAAGATGCCTCACTAAAATATTTTCAAGAAAACTTTATGAAATCTATTAAATACACAAAAAGGGCAGCCCGATGCACGTAGCTTCTGCTTGCGCTGGGTTTGGATAAGGGTCCAGCCACTTTTGTCTTTTGTATGCAACCTTTCCTTGCATTTCTGCATGAGGTACTTCCAGGAAGTCTATCAAATACACTCTGTAGGGATATTTTGAACCGCTCAATAGAATGCAAACACTAAAGAAGCTGCCTGCAGATAATAACAGGTTTGGTATATTCATCTACACATTGCATGCAGCATAGCCCCATGAAAACGATATATATAACTCTTCAACATTTCCGTAGGACAAATAGGTATATATTTGACCCAGTGGAAGGATTGCGATTGGCATTAGTTTTCATTTGCAGTTGCACAAATGAGTGCATATGCCCTCAGCAACTCTCAACAACAAAACAAACACACAGATCCAATACGGAGAGTACACTTCATACTAGTTTTTACCAACAACTCTGGTGAACTCATCCTAATCTCTTCAACATGAAGAAAAAAGAACAGTCAAATAAAAATAAAAATTGTCACCAATTCGCTGATAGTTTTCATTTACATCTATCCAATTGTGTTTGCTGTGGCAATAATCTGTAAGAACATGCAGTTGAATCATTCAGAGGCTGAAAAGTAGCAGCAATAAGCGTTAATAAATACTTCAGCCCATGTCCATAGCATGTGGAAAAGGTTGGTTTCAGCGCGGGTCAGAGAAGAACACAAAAGGCAACAAGTTAACAATCCTTCATATAATGTGACAGTCGATCTGTTTGCATTTCTTTTTGTGCTAAATAACAGGAAAAAAATCATTTCAAACACGCAATTTACATCAGGAATACAATGTACTTAAACTCCATAGGTATAAAATCACAATATGAAAAATCAAAGAAAAGAAATCAGCAAGTACCCTGCAAGCCTGACCTATCCAATTTCAATTTGTATACAAACATGCATAAGTTAACATATGCAAAGAAAAAGAAAGGCATATATGTATTGCAATGAACAAATGCTCCATCTCAAAATGCAATTGTATACTGTAGTTATCATCGATTTCTCATAAGAAAACAAGAAACTGCTTAACCAATCATAGAGAAAAATGTCAAATCTTTATTTGCTTGTCCCTCAGATTGACACATTGCTTCCACCATACCGCAAGCTCTCGAAAGGAATTACCTCGCAGGAGCAGCAGAGGAATTGACAAGATTCCTGCACACCACCCCGGCCCCTCCGTTAGTGACATTCTGTTTGGATCGATTGCTATTGCATCCGTCATCGGTATCCACCACCAAATCCCTAAGCCCCGTGCTCATGTTCTTCTCCCTCTTCTCCTTCTCCTTATTCTTGGTCCTGGCCGTGGCTGCAGCGAGTGGCTCGAAGTGGTTGCCGTAAATATATTCGGCCGAGTATCCATCCTCATCGTCGAAGAGCATGACGTGGCCATGCCACTCCCACACGCGGTACTCCCCGCGGGCCTCGTCATGGAAGCCAACGCACAAGTGGTGGTCGCCGACGGCCACGGACTGGCCCGAGTTGGGCTTGAGCTTCTCCTCGGCCTCCCCGGCGAGCACCATCCGCACGATCTCCTTCTCCAGCTTCGCCTCCTCCCTCGCCAGCATCCGCCGCCGTCTCGCCTCCCCGGAGCCCTCCCCGCCGGAAAGTCCACCTTCCTCATCGTCGTCCTCGTCATCGGACGCGCCGGATGCGGCGGAGAGCGCGGCGAATTCGTTGAGGAGGAAGTCGTCGAGATCCTGGGTGAGGAAGGAATTGGTGTCAAGGAAGGGCGGGCGGAGCTGGACGCGGCTCATGAGGTTCTGGAGGAAGAGCGCATCCACCGGCGAGGCAGAGGCGGCGCTGCCGCTCCCCGCCCCGGCGCTGGCGCCGGAGGAGGGGCGCTGGGAAGGCGGCGGCGGCGAGGCCATGGACGGCGTGGAAGGGTTTTGGGTTTGGCGGCCCGCTGGGCTCCTGACGCGGGACAGTGGCGGATGGATGACTACGCGGCCCCTCAGAGCGGATGGCGACGATGGGAGAGGGAGAGGCAAGGAGATATTTTCGCCCCGGAGAGTTTAGTTATGGGCTTTTTGTTCTACGGGTTCAGTCTGAGATGTTCCGGCAGTTGGATGTAAGATGTAAGTTAAGTTTGTCACGGTTCATTATTTCACTTTTTAAGAAGCAAAAGTCATTAAGGCATTTTCATAGATTGGGCTATTATAATCCAAATGATATTAACAAAATACATCCATCTGTTTTTATATGACGTAACAAAAGAATATGTAAAAAAATCATTTGAAATATGGCATCTACTTGTAATATTGAAGGTTTTTGTTGACTTTTGCAAGATGCGGCTGTGAGTGTTATTTATTTTTGAAAAGTTAATACATGAAAAAAAATTATCTCTTCAAAGACATACTTTTAAAATGCAAAAGCTTAAATGATCAAACATTTGGTCCTTTACACGTCATATGACATTATTACTGCTGAACTTCTAACAAAATTGGATACCATGATATATCTCCTTAGAGAGAAGAATATTTTTTAAGAATCTATAGTTGATATGGTTGCAACAAACAAGCATTGGATCTAGACTGGTTTATGGCTGTGTTACTATCCACATCTTATTTGTTGGCCAACCTTTTGTGTAGTAGATATTATTTTGTTGTTCAACTTTTTGTGTAGCAAATATTGTGATTTTGTCAAGAACAAAAAAGAATGGTCTTTAGGGTAGAAAAATATGAGATCAATATATCGAGCGGTGCTCTAGATTTTTATCTGTGATTAAAGTTGATTGAATTATTTGTGAATAATCAATAAGTATGATCAGATCATACATAATCAGATAATAAGAGTATTAGAACTTTTGTGTTCTGTATAGCAAACAAGTTTCCTTATGCTGTTATTAGTTTCTATTCA
>BCLH01000031.1:248756-273901 GCA_001602315.1 Zoysia pacifica | reverse complement strand
CCCCCCCCCCCCCCCCCCCCCCCCCCCCCCCCCCCCCCCCCCCCCCCCCCCCCCCCCCCCCCCCCCCCCCCCCCCCCCCCCCCCCCCCCCCCCCCGCCCCCCCCGCTTTGCTGACTTCGCGTCGCTTTGCCCTGCCGCTCCACTAGGTCCATCTTACCATCGATATCCCATGCCTGAGCGACAACATCAGGTACGGTATCTTTCTTCGAGACGGCGACAACCTACATGTTCTTCGAGGTAGCGCCACGGCGGAGAGGAGGTGGCAGCCGGTTCAACAGCGACCAGGCGATGCCTGTTCAGTGGTAGGGTGGAGGAGGCAACACCCGTTTGGCGGTAGGGCGGCGGATACATAGCAAAGGAGGAGGAAGCGGCGCCGATGCCCAGTTCATTGTCACGGCCATCGAGCTCTACGAGCCGTCGTGCTAATTGGGCGACATGGCACAGCTAAATGTTAATGGGTCATACTGTGGGTCTGATCTGTGGGCTGTTATGACACGGTCTGATAGCGATCTGTGCCGTCGGCACGAAATTAAACGTGGTGCACATTTTTGATTTGGACCGGGCTGCCCAGCCCGTTTGGACATTTATACGAGTGTACCCTTGCACGGCAGCACGGGCTTCCCAGCCCAATTCCACCGGAGTCCGGAGCGCAGCCCACTGCCGACGCTTCTTCCCCGCGTGGAGCAACTAGGGTTCCGACCAAGAGTCCCGTACGCACCGGCGACTCCGGCGAAACTCGATCCGGCGGCGAAGATGCCGCAGCGGCACTCGAAGAACAACAACGACCTCGCCTTCTTCACCTACGAGGAGAAGCGCAAGCTCGGGTACGGCACACAGCGGGAGCGGCTCGGGAAGGACTCCATCAAGCCCTTCGACGCCTGCTGTCTCTGTCTCAAGCCGCTCATCGACCCACTTTGCTGCCCCAAAGGCCACGCCTTCTGCAAGGAATGCATTTTCGAGTGCCTCCTCGCACAGAAGAAGGACATCAAGCGGTAGGTTACTGAGCGCCCGCCCAAAGAGTGCTTGGTTTAGGATTGGGTAGTTGATTTGCGAGGGTAGGCGATTGTGTCGTAGCAGGAGAATTGTGAGGCTAGTGAGTTAGTACTCAGTCCTGATGCATGTCTGGCGTAGGCTGCTGATAGGTTTACGTCCCATTTGGAACCTCGAATTTCATAGAAATCAGTTCATTTTCACAGAAAAAATATGAATGGGAAAATTTTGGACGTTCCAAAGGGGCCTTAGTTGGTATGCTTGCGCCTGAGTTCTGGGTGAAGTTATCTCGCTGGAGTTAAATATAGTTGAGCAAGGTTACCCCTAGGTTCCTTAGATTGATTGTCGTGGTGTCGTCGTACTTGTGTATTGTTGTGGTTGGCATAGGTCGCAACAGCATTAACTATCCCTTTCGTAATTGCCAGTTCAAAACCATCGATCATTAATCTCCTTGTAGTTGGCTTACCTAGAATCTCTATCAATGTTCTTCACAGATGCATAAAGTTTTCATACTTTACTTAAATTATTATCTGTTTGTTTGATTAACTGGAGACAATTCTGAGTGTTTCCTCCCACTCTTACAGAAAGCTGGCAGCTCATGAGGCCCAGAAGAAGCAAGAGAAGGAGGAAGAAGAGGAGAAGCTGATGCTGCAAAAAGTGAAGGAGTTGGATGCTTTTGATCAACAGAATCATGGGGCTGTTCCCCAGTACTATGACCGCAGTGACTCCCAAGACAAGAATGGTTTCCACGGAGCAAACAGCGTGAAGGTTACCTCCTTTGAAGAGGAGGCCCTACGTAACATGAAGGCATTCTGGCTCCCATCTGCTACACCTGAAGCTACCATCAAGGTAGAGGCTCCTTCCACTGATACTGTCTGTCCTGAGGGCCAGGAGAAGCTAAAGTTGAAATCGCTCTTCCCTATCTCTTTCACTGAGGAAAAATCTGACCATAAGAACAAAAAGTCAGTGGAGAAGAGCTACATGTGCCCTAGCTGCAAATCCACTCTCACAAACACCATGTCCCTGGTGGCGATCAGCACCTGTGGCCATGTCTTCTGCAAGAAGTGCTCTGACAAGTTCCTAGTGCCAGATAAAGTCTGCTTGGTGTGCAGCAAACCATTCAAGGATAGGAATTTAAGTCCTCTGGAGAAAGGAGGGACTGGGTTCGCGGCACATGATGAACGCTTGGAGGCGAAGGATTTCAAGCATTTGGGGAGTGGTTCTGGGTTAGGTTTAGTGAAGCCTGCCCCAAAGACTTACTAACTTTGAAAAATTGTAGCTGGTGTTGTATATTGCTTATCATGGTGTGATCAAAATATGTAACCTGGAAAATTTTGCTTCAAGGACCTGCTATCTTTATTGGGAACAGTTGATGTTCAGAGCCTTTTTGTGACAATCGTGATGTGCCTCCTAATGACGATGACTCTTTGTATTTTCACAGAATTTTTTTTGGGTTGCTGCTGACATGTTACTGTATGATCTAACCATCTTTTGTTTACAGATTCAGAACTAGAGCTGTCGGTGAATGTTCAGATAGTTAATGTTATAAACGGTAAGCGAGCACAAAGATCCAAGTTGAGTTACCATCAGAATGGCTGGGTGGTCCTTTTTTTTGTCTCTCACTGCTCAGGACAAGACAAAGAACCAAAAGTGTTGTGATGAGGATAATGAAAATGCTGACCTGGCTGCCTTGGCCTCCACCCAAACACTCAACATACAGAAAGTGTCCGTACCACATTCCGGCAGCAACGGATAACTAACTCTTGGGACAGCAGGCTCTGAGAACGGTTTCAAGGCTCCGTGCTGACCTGAAGGCAAAAATGGCAGGCCTGCATAGTTTGATCTGCTCAGACTCCAAACAGGCACGTTCTCAAGCCCCTTCTCGTCATTTTCTGAAATTTGCTTGCCCTGCTGCAGTTTAGAGGAGTAACAGCTCTGAACCTGGTGTTTTTAAGTTTTCCAGTTGGTTACGCCAAATTTTACAGTGGCGGCCAAGGTGAACGGATCTTCCCCAACGGTTGTCAGTAAAAGCCCAAGCGACGCATCCTTGGATGGAAAGAGTAAGGTTTTTTGGTTGTTGTCTCAGTTCATCTGGTTGTTGATGAAACTGTCATCGAGCATTTTCAATGCCTTATATAGATGTCACAAAAAGGAGATTAGCTTTGCTTGGTGCTGGAGCATTAGCCACTGGCCTACTGAAGAAAAGCCCTGCGTTTGCCAAAGGTACTGTATGACAATTTAGAGTAGACATGAGTCTGTATTTTCTATATTCATCTGTATGATATTCTCAAACTCTGAAGCCGACCTAGAAATTCTGCGTTTCCAGAAGTACCAAAAAACTATAAATCTTATGTAGACGCGAAAGATGGATATTCATATCTTTATCCAGCTGATTGGAGGGTAAGTTATCCTGGCGTCCTAAACTGAAATAGGCTCAAAAGGCAATGGCCATTGTTGGTTCCTCCACAAGGGACAAATTCATAACACCTTTGTTTTCCCTGTTCAGAATTTTGACTTCTTGGGTCATGATTCAGCATTCAAAGACCGCAATGTGGCCCTGCAGTGTGTCCGGGTGGGCTTTGTTCCTACTGACAACAGATATCCGCGACCTAGGACCAATGGATGAGGTGAGCTTCCATTCTATCTCTTGTAGTATTTTCTTTGCTTTGATCAGTTGCGAAACATAAACTTAGCTTTGTGAACCATGTAGCCAGAATGCTGGATGTTTGCTTTTGCTGAGCTGATCACCATTTTTCACATCGAATTAACCAGGCGATCTTCAATCTGGTGAACAATGTCTATGCCGCACCGAATCAAGTACCGATGATCAACGACATGCAAGAGGTTTGCCATATGTTTACTGCTTGTAAAATCTGGCCCCGGAGTTCTGGTTTATGTGGGCTTTTATGTTCGTACTATTTTTGCAGCGCACGGTGGACGACAAGAACTACTGGACGTTGTACGATCTGGAGGCACCAGGCTACGGCGTATCAGCGTTCGCGACGGTTGCCATTGGAAACGTTACTGCGTCCCTTCTAAAACCAGCAGAACAAAAACCGTAGGAGTACTAACGAGTAGGTGGTTTCTGTCAGCTATTTCCATCTGACGGGAGAGAAAAAAATTGCAGGTCGATACTACACGCTGCTTGGGACGGCCAACGAGCGCCGGTGGAGCAGGCTGCGGAGCAAGCTCAAAGTGGTGGCCGACTCTTTCAAGATCTCTGAGTTAACAGCTTGATTGCTCACTTGTTAACTGTGCTATGATATGTAAACCTACTGCTGCAGCTCATATAGTACATCAATCAATTACAATGCCCTCCAAACTTGCTAACTATTTCAAGAATAAGCCGTTCCTACAGTTTCAACAGCACGCATAATTACAGCAAGCAGCAACTCCAGCATTTTTCATCCCAAAGAGAGGCCTGGGTGGCTGGACGAGCGAAGGGATCATGCCCCAAGTTTATTAACATCTAACAAAACTAAGATAATTTACATCTGAATAAACTCTAATGGGTCGTTTGGATCCTTCTTTTATTTTGAAGGAATTAAAAATTGAGATTTCACAACTTTCTCAAGCTTATTAATAAGCACAGAAATAGATTTTATATGTTATAATTCTATTATTTAACTTAAAATATACTATTCAATTTATTTTTTTACAATAGAAATGTAATATATAAGTACGTATGTTTTTTTATATCTAACAATAAATATACAAATATATTTTATATATAATTATATTAGTTTAATTAATTTATAATTAAATTGTAATTCTTAAAATGAATTCAATTTCAAATATTCAAATGGGCTCTAACGGTGATTGCACTAGCCAATGCTGGTGAAGGCCCTTGCGAAATTGGGTTGCATCAGTGTAACATATAGACTGATCGATCGATGTTTCGTGCCTCCTTGGTACAAGTTAAAATTTTGTTTCTCGAGACCAGGATTCGTCTCGTAAAAAAGGGTTAGCTTTCTTCTCTAGCGGAGTGGCAACATTGCTTTCGTCTGGCTGGAGCTTTGAATAAATTTACCGGGCCGAAATCTTCCTGTGGGCTTTAAGCGGACGTGTTGTAATCAGTGGCTGTGGCGAGGGAGAGGCCCACGAAGCCCACACCCACGACATCAGGTTTCACTTCTCTTTTTTTTCCTGTTGCAAACCGTATCGACAGGAAGCCGGAAAATAACTGAGAAAGGATACTACTGCAAAGTGAAATTGTGTACAGGATATTGCAATTGTGTCTGTTGGTTTGAATCACACTATTCGATTGCATTTTATCTGTAGTACACTGTGATTTTCGAGTATTTGTCTCTAAAACACCGTAAAAAATATTTTAAAAATATTTCATACCAAAATGACTATGCTGCCCACTGAGGCCATGGAGTTTGCGCATGACTTGGCCAAGGGAGATCAGAGGTGGCATGGCCATTTTCTTATAGAATATTTTTAAAATATTTTATACGATGTTTTGTAGATAAATACTTAAAAATCGTAGTGTCCTACGGATAAAATGCAATCAAACGGTGTGACTCAGACGAATAAACACAACTGCGGTGTCCGGTAGATAAATTTTCCTACTACAAATCATTGATGTGCAAATTTTGGATGCTGGTCCTAGTTCCAAATTTTAGACTCTCCCTTGCTCTTGATGCTGTTTGCAAATTCGATCGTGCGCGTGCAGTGAAGGAACTTGCGCCTGTTCGCAAACTCAGAATTTTATTTCTACCGTTATCAAGCCTGGTCACGGGAACGTACTTCGCAACGAGAGAAGCGTAGCGGCGAGTGGTTGCTCTGTTTGGACAGCAGCGCGCGGTTGCGTCCTCCGCCGCTCTCGGACGGAGGCCGTGGGTCCGTCGCGGATTTCTGCCTGTCTGTCTGCTGGAGCAAGACCGCGACGCCCGTCGCGGCCGAGCCGATCCGGGGACAGACAGATGGGGATGCTGCGTAGGCGGCGCGCATGCAGGACAGGTACTCCGCCGTGTAGACAGCTATCGGGCTACGCGTCGGCGGGCCACGCAGCAGCACTGCCGGTCTCTTGTCTTCTTCTCTCCACCACTTGGGCCCGTTGCTCGAGCCACGACCTGCGGGATCCTCTGCGCCGCACGCGGTACGCCCGGCGCGCACAGAGCTCCGCGGCGGTCGAGTAGTCCGGCAAGGCCTCAAACGATCCCGGCGACCGAGCCATCCCCGGCGGAGCGCTTCCGAGAAAAGTCGCGGCGAGGCGGTGGCGGGTCCAGGTGTCACGTGACCGCGCGAGGCTTATGTCCACCTGGAGGCTCCCGCGCTCGGGCCCGCACCCCGGTAGCGGAGGAAAGATATTTGCCACGTCCACGTCGCTTTCCGAATCCCCGCTCCGCCAATCCGCTGCCCGCGCCCACGTGAACGCACGCCCGCTTTTCCTGCCCCGCCGCCTCCGCGCGCCCGGTCCATGAACGACCGTCGCCTGCGCGGGCGCGGGTGTGGGGTGGGAACGGGAAAGGCCGTGGACTCGGCCCAGCCAGGCGGCGGAGGGCCGCGGTGTCCTCATCCGTGGCGCAAGTATATATACGATCCTCCGCTGCCGACTCCGCACGCCTTATCGTCACGCACAGAGGCGGGTTGCGGGCAGCCAAAGACTTGTGCACTTTTTGGGCGGGTCTTCGGAGTAGAGCCGGACCCGAGGAAGACGAAGGACGGTCAGACGGATCCAGGCACCAGAGTGGAAAGAGTCTGTTTGCTCATGGCTCTGGGGGACGACTCGAACCCTGCTTCGTATATCCACATGGTAACTAGTACCAGTTGCTCGCCATTTCTCTGTTTCAGCTTTGTTGACTCTGTTTGTTTTGTGACTCAAGCATGCGTGTAAACTACAAAATTATCATTGTTATCGTACACGTATAAATCTTAACCATGGCCGGCCGCTGTGGATGCGTTGACGACAGGTGCAGCACCTGATAGAGCGGTGCATGACGTTCGGGATGAGCATGGAGGAGTGCATGGACGCGCTGGCCAAGCGCGCCGACATCCAGCCAGTCGTCACCTCCACAGGTCCGTTGAACTGGAGAACGCTCGATTCCGTTTCGGTTTTTCACCGGACGACGAGGTTGTAGCTAACAATCTCGCGTGTGTTGCCTGCCTCTGGGTGCAGTCTGGAAGGAGCTGGAGAAGGAGAACAAGGAGTTCTTCGACCAGTACCAGCAGTGGAGACTCGCAAAGGGAAGCGGTAGCGGCCCCTAATTAGTTCAGCCAGCACGGGCGGTGCCGGCGGTTGCTTAGTACTTTTAATTATTTCGTGTTTTCCATATAGTTTTTAGGTGCCTGATGTACTTAATTAGATGAAAATAACCCAAGTGTGGCGAAAGGTCTACACTAATGCCGGTGTGCTGTAACTGCTAACTGGTGGTGGTGACGGGCAAGCAAGTACACGGTTGGCAGGGGTCAGCTTCGTTTTGGTACCAATAGAATGCCTTTTCTGGGAACGGGGAGAAAATAAAATACATAATCGAACGGATTCAGAAATGCTGAAACGGGGAAACAATGAAAAGACAGAGAGACGAGACTGCTTCCTTTCTGCCATGGAGCATCACCGGATGATACATGGCATGAACAGAAGGTGGATGACTGTTCCGGCTCTTGGCTGGTGCGTAATTAAGCCACAGCCTTCTACACCCTTGACGCGTCAGGCCGGGAGCGACGGGCGTGGCGATCAGAGATCATACAGGTGCGTTTACATGGAAGCAGCGCATGATGGTACGTACGCGAGGGTTACGCCTGGACGCCCTTACAACGGAGGCTCGCTCATGCGTGCAACGACTCAAGGAGTGGATAAGCTGCTGTGCGTGGAGGCTTGGAACTTGCCCGGCTGTGGGATCAGGGAGTTTGGGGTGATGCATATGGTGAGCAGGAGTTCTAGTGCTGGCCTGCTGTGGCAGTGCTTGCTTTGGGGAGAATATGCATGAACCCCAATTCACCTCTTCCGGCCTGTTCGTCCGTGATAGAATCTTCTGTATTCATTTATTTGCAAGTTAATGGGAGGCAACTGTTGTATATTGATAGGGGCTCTGCTGGAAGAGGCTGTCATAATCCGCCAATAGACTGAGAAGACGGCCCTTTGTTTTGGGGAGAAATATGCATAAACTTTTTTCAAGCAGTTTGGCGCCGGCCAACTGCGTTGTTGCATCGCAAAAATAACCACGCGTGGGCTGGCAGCAGCCAGAGTTGTCCGGCGGCCTCCCCGCCAATATGCATGAACCCCAATTCCTACCCGCGTTGCCCCCTGTCGTGTCGCCCACAAAGCCCAAGTGAGGTCGGTTGTAAATTGGGTGGGCTCACGTGCTGCGGCTGGGCTTTTGTTTCTGCTGCTACCGTCATTGGGGCCGGCCGCTTGGGCTTCGCCAGCGCCGAACAACTCTATCCTCAACATTCCGGCACGAATCAAGATGGGAATTTTGTACTGGGCATGAGATGCATTGCGTGATACTCCGATTAGCGAGCATTCGAGAGTGGCCCTGCGATGCATGCACAAACCTTCGGCAGCTATAATTAAGTTAGATCCGCATTCTGCTTGCAGAGAGCTCGGTATAAGTAGAGTTAGTCACTTGTCATTCCCCGTCCACTGCAGCTTCAAGAATACACGCCGGGACTACTTGTCCGCGGTCGCTGCGCGGCGTTATGGGCGCCTACGGTGACGCCTGGTCCGGCCGGCCTGGATGGGTCTTTCGGCGGCCGTATCCAAATGCGCGTCGGGTCGCGACGAAAAGACGGTGATGTGCGCCTTCTCCCTCCGTCGAGGACGAGCGACCGTATGGAAGCCGATCGGCGAATTGAGTCGTTAATTACCAGCCAAAATTTTTGCCCTGCAGATGGACCCGTCGAACATTGCCAACTTGAAGTTTAGCTAGTCAAACTTTTGGAAGCAGAACTACCGTAGCATAGTCATTGACACGGTGCAGCGTCTTGGTGTTGCCTGCCACTTTGATGAAGAGAGTAACGCTGTACTTAGCTCTATTTCAGTGGAGAGAGCAGCAGAGACTGATGGAAGCATCGACGGTGTTCATTTCACGACCTGCATTTGATTCGCTCCTGATTGCAGTTGTTACTTGTAATCTGTCATACTACTGGTAGTACCAGTGGGGGCCAGCGACCGTTGGACGAGGCTTTTCTAATTGACCCAGCTCGAAAGTTTCGTCAAGACGAGCAGACAGGGACAGGCATGGACGCACTTGTACGTATCTCGTCAACGAGAAGGGAATAGAAAAACGAGACGCGCCTAGGAACGTTCGTGCACAGAAGCCTGCCTGCTGAAGCGAAGAGGTTTCGTCGAAAGTCGAAACACGGTTAGAAAAACGCGCAAGAAGCATGGGGAGCGTATCTTCTCTTCGTCCCAAACCGTCTTTTTTATTGGTTTGGTTGAGCTGTGACCACGCGATTATCGAAGGGCAGCGCTTCCGTCTTCGAAGTCCGGAGCGTGTAACGCGGAACCGGTCGCGCGCTGCTAATCTCGTGCAGCCAGAAGCGCTGATCTTTCGAAGGTCGCCACAGCAAATCTTTCCTCGACCGCCCACTTGCCCAGGCCCAGACAATGAGACAACCCCAGTGGCCGAGCGGTGGAAATCGGCGAAAACAACCAAAACCAACGCGTGAAGCAACGTGCGCGCGCGGGCGTCGTGGCTGGGGAGGACTGGGCGACGAACCGCGGAACCGGCCAACCACCACACACAACCCATAGATGAAAGGAGACCAGAAGACCCACCACCAACCGGCGGACTCGTGTCGTCGAGCCGCCGTTGCACGTCGCCCCGGGCCCGAAAACGCGATCACGGCAAGGGTTTAGTGCTTAACCCCTCTTAGTTTAGCCGCAATCGTTGCAGGGACTCCGAGCTGGCGCTCTCGGTTCCGGGGCCCGCACGTTTCAGTTTCAATAGGGTTTAGTGCTTAACCCCTCTTAGTTTAGCCGCAATCATTGCAGGGACTCCGAGCTGGCGCTCTCGGTTCCGGGGCCCGCACGTTTCAGTTTCAATCAACCAGAGGGGCGGAGGGAGCCGTTTCCTTCCATTCCGAGTTTTCTCCCCTTCTCTCCTCTCGCCGACCGAGCGCCGCTCCCTCCCTCCCCGTCTGGCAGCTCCCAGATCTACGGCGACAGGCGACCGAGGATGAAGGTGAACTGGGAGCTGGAGGGCTGCTGCGACCACGACCAGCGGATCTTCCTCGTCGCCATCGGCGTCTCCACCGTCGTCATCCTCCTCGTGAGTCCGCCCCTCCCCGGTCCTCCCGTCCCAAGCCTACTTCCTCGCGCTCTTATCTATCGATTCCGCGAAGGGGCCCGACTCACCGGCGTCTCGTGTTTTCGGCAGCTGTGGAGGACGTTCCTGCTCACGCCGTTCAAGCTCATCACCGTCTTCCTCCACGAGACCAGCCATGCGCTCGCCTGCAAGCTCACCTGCGGCGATGTAAGCAAACATTCTACCCTTTAGTTCTATGCTTGCTCGCATTTTTTTTACTTTTTCTCCATTTTATTTCTGTCAATTGCTGGCATTGTGCGATTGTAGTAGCCGCGTCCGAAGTCCTGTTAGGTTCGAATTTGGGGGCCGAATTTCTCCAATCATTTCGTGCCGGTAGGTGGGAAAAGTAGCCGCCTCATCGCGGTGGGGGATCATGGAAATCCACATCACTTTTGTGCTGTAGGCCCTTTTTATATTGTTTGCTTTGCTTTGGTACATGGCACAGGCATATTCTGTGAATCACGGCATTCCTCTAGATACGGGAATTTTCACCAAGGAGCCTATCATTACTGATGTTTTCTCCGGGTACCAGAAAGTGTCTTTTCTTATAACTTTGCTCTTTAGCATTCAAATGGGAATGAGGTCAGTGACTGTAAAATGTCTGCAAAATAGGTAGTCATGGCCTCATGGGCACTGTGGTATCACTCTACGAGGACCTCAGACTCGGAGGATTTTTTTGTACGTTGTTCCATGAAAAATAGTACGAATGCAATCCCATGTTGCGCAGTTCTGAAGCATGCGTTGCTTAGCGATCATTTTGCACGGAATAAAGTATAATTTTTTTGTAGTATGCTTGTTGCAATATTTTTGTAGTGCTGGAACATGGTTGCTCTTCCTCCCATGTTATACTTGTTAGGCAGTTCCTTCAATATACTCCAGTCTGATTAATGTTGGATAGGCCTAATGAAAACAGTCCTTTAAGTATTCTATCCCATTTTGTGTTTATATTGGCTCATACCACTTCTGAAGAATGTACTCATTTGATGTGTTTGAACTTTTATGTTGGTCATTTGGTGTTTCCACATGTTAAACAGGTCCATAAATATGGTGAAGTCCATTGACCGTTGGACAGCTATGGTTGTATCTATGAATAATCCTGTATTTAATAGATGTATGGAACATTTCAAAAAAGCATTTTCAGTGAGTCTTATCTTTATCTACAGTTTCTAAAATCCTTGGCTCCACCTTTTGAGAGTGTAGTCTTTTGAATGTGCTTTGAAATGGGTATCTGGTGCAATGCTTGCTAGAATATATTTTTCTTTTATTTCTATTAACTTGCTATATCTAGCTGTCACTATTTCCAGATAGATACTGCCGCAAAATGCATCTATTTTTTCCAAGGTCGATATCATATTCAATTTGCTTGGCTTCGTTCAGGTTGAAGGAATGCAAGTCCATGCTAATGAGGGTGGCAGTACTCAAACTCGGGGTGGCATATATTGGATAATCTTGCCTGCTGGATGTAAATCAGTTGCTTCTCGTCTCGCTCTATCATATGATTTCTCACAAGAATACCACCTAAAATGAGGCAATAGTTGATCCACTATTACGCAACTTCCTAACATTGTATGCTCTTGTATAATTTACTGCATGGGACCTAAATGGCTCTTTCTAATGAAACTTTTTGGAGTTAAATAACCATGAAGCAATTTTTTGTCAATCTATTTTATGGAATTCCTTTGCAAACCCAAATCAAACTGATCTAAGAAATTTCTTATTGTTGTGTACACTTTTGTTCTTTTAATGCCATTCAATAACAGAAGGGGGTATAACTATTTTTCTTTTGTGAATAAGGGTTTCGGTAATATTCTATGGCAAACAGGGAATGATCTCGCAAAATGAAAACCCTCAATGTGGACTAGACTGTTTATCAGGCCTATCTAAATTTTATGCTAACTTTTGGACATTGGACTATGATCCATTTTGTGATGCTCCTACCATTTCTAAAGCGCAGATCTGGGTTCATCATTCTGGGGAATGGTCTTCATACTTGCATCCACTAATCTCCTCACTACAAGAATTGCAGCTGGCTGTTTCATACTTGCATTGTTTGTCGTCCTTTTTGTTGCCAAAAATGTAAGTTTACGGAATACTTCCTGATGTTGTAATTTATAGCTTCTTTATCTTTTCCCACTGAAGAGGAGCCCTGACACAGCTGTAGAGCTGTTGCCTTGTGATGGCGTGGTCATGGGTTTGTGTCCTGGAAACAACCTCTTTCAGAAATGCAGTGAAAGACAACATACAAAAGATCTGAAGATGTCAGACCTTTCCCCGGACCCTGCGCAAGCAGGAGCTACATGCACTGGGCTGTCCCCCTTTTGTCTTTTCCACTCAGCAACCAGTAATCATGATCATTAGTTAAGTCTTATCATGCCTTTTTCAATTTTGCAGTGGTTTCTTCGCTGGCTCTGCCTTGGTATGCATAATCATGACTTCAGCTTCATTTAAGACCCTTTTCTGCTGCATTATACTTACTATGCTAATATCCAGGATTCATTGTCTTCCTTGCTGTTGCCTGGGTCATACAAGAATTTACGAAATTCCATAGTTTGAAGTATGTGATTTTATTCATAGGTGATAGCAAAAACTCCCTAATAGCATGTTCTTTTATTATATATTCAACATTCTGGAACCATGTTGAATGTTTGTAAATTTAATGCTCACCGTTTTTAATGTGCAACAGGTGTAATGAATAGCTTATTTTCAGTTTATGGTAAGGACCAAAAATGCCTTTTGTTTTTCCTATTCCATGTTATTATACGTCATGACTTGCCATGGGTTCTAACTAAAATATTTTAAATTTATCTTAGATATTTATGATGATTTGATATCCCGAAGAGTGAATTCAAGTGATGCTGAGAAATTTGCTGAAATCTGCCCTTGTCCATGCAATGGTTGTGCATGGGGTGTGATATGGTCTGCACTGCAGTTTTATTGATACATTTCTCCCTTGGCATTGTATTGATAATCCTTATGCTGAAGACAACTATACTAATTCATTGCTATTTCTTTCAGGGGTTTCATCTCATTTATCTTTCTCTCTGCGTCGATATATCTTGGACTGGTTATATTATCTTGAGGTATTCATACTGTTATATATATTAGACTCTACTTTAGTTTCCTTGTCGTGGCATCGCTCATTCACCGGTGCTCTTTCAAGAGGACATATGTAGTACTATGTGTGTTATGAAAACAAAACTGAATATATTCCTTGTGTTGGCGTGTTGGTATGCTCATTTGGTTTTAGACTTGTAACAGGACATATAGTTATAACTGTTCCGAAAACAAAACTAGTTAAATCATTACAAAAATATTGAACAATACAAATAGTACGCCTTATATTTATAATAATGAAGTTATTCATCACTTGACCTTGCTCTGCAGCTCTATCCTTTTTTTTGCAATATAGTTTGAGCTCACACTGACTCTTAGGCACTCTTATTTTCTGTTTCAGGATTTCTACCTCGAGTATAACATTTTGATCTGAATCCAATTCTGGTGGGCTTTCTATAGTTTCAATTTCTTCCAGATATGGTTCAAGCTTACATTGATCTGTTGTGGATTGTACAGCATTCATATAGAAGACAGACTTATATATCCAATTGATTGGTGGGGACTATTCATGCGATTCTTCCATTTTAGTGATTTCATAGATAGCAGTTTTGCTTACCATTTGTATTAATGGTTGATAGCTTCTTTCTTGGATGCTATTATATTATCTTAACATATTGCTCATTTAACCAATTGAATAACATATGCAGCAATGCAGTCTTGTGCATTTTATCTGGCACCTGTGTCATGTCAGAATGATTGATGGGCTGACAAGCTGATTGCTGCACGGAGCAGTGCCCAGTCCAGTTTATCTTATACTGGCACTTTGCGATTACTAATCCAATCTTTTGACGAATGGAACTGATCTGTGTTGACTATAGATCTTGTCGCCTTGTCGGTTGAAAACAAAATAGAGTAGTAGTCTTGGTTATTGGGTTGCTGTTGCAAATAGCTGTACAATGAAGTGAGTAGCTTTATCGCATTACTCGTACCTCGCAAGAAGGGTGCTGGGGCTCCTGACTCGCTTGAGTGTGTTGTTTGTTCACTTGTCGCTGTCCGGGACCCTGACAGGCCAAATTAGATTGTGCAATTGCTAAATGGTACTTGCTGGCACCATTTCGCCGGCAGTGTTATGATACTACCGGATTGCTTAACGCCTACTAACTTCGTTTGTCGGATGGAGCATGTGGGATCAGAGAGAGTGAACTAGGATCTGTTCTTAGTCGCAGTATGTCGATCGACAATAATTTTTTATAATGGTATGAGGATCGACACTACTGCATGAAAAATTAGTATTTTCATGTGTGGAGTATAAACTATACAGTAGTTAAACTCCTTGGCGAACCGAAGTAATACTGTTTCGGTGTTCAAAGCAGTGCGTTAGGATCGTCTTGGGGCACAAATTAGCTCCCTCCATTTCCTGTTGCCTAGGCAGTGGGGCTGTATCGGGTGGCGAGGGCAGATTAGCCTAAGCCGTGCTGATGAAGCTGCGGGGCAGCCGGGACCCAGGAGGACGAACGACCTGCTAAAGCGGGAACAAGGAAGCAACAAACAGATGGTTTGTGCACTTCTCGCTATCCTCTTTCTCGCGCGGCTACGCCTCCCGCCTCCGCACGATCTCCCGCGGCAACACCGCGCCGCCTGAGCTGCCGTCCCACTGACGCGGGTCTCACCAGCGTGGTCCCGTAGACATGAACCCTTCCCCTCATCGCCGTGCTCCTCCCGTCTTCTGGTCGTCGCCGAGTGGCAGTAGTTTTCGTTGTCTCCGGCAATCCGGCGCAACTTTATTGCACGCTTTCTTCTTCGGGCAGGGCTGGGAGTGGGACTGCGCGAGGCACCTGTGCTGTAGGAGTATTGTACCACACCACATGACGCTGCAGTAGATCCCTCGATTGCCTGCTGCCGCATCCATTGCACGGGCTCTAGTTTTGCTTTGATTCCGCATCAGCACGACAACAACACGTGCGGCAAGGGAACGACTACTAGTGCGCGGTCGGGGACGTGTGAATTCAGCGTGGAACCCTGTACAGATCGTTCGATTTGCTGGGAACCATCCGTGTGCAGCTGTGCAGGTTTATCAAATCGTAGCACTGGTTATGGGAGAGACGGCTCTATACGACGATGCAACGGGGACGAGTGACGACGAAGCTTTCCATTGTCCGGGATCTAAAACCAGTCAGACGCAGTCGGTAGGTCCGGCAACAGCAGCAGCGAATCCCGGGCTAATCTAACAGTCGATATATGAGTAGTTCGTGCCGTTGCCCAGATCAGATCAGCTTCCACGCAGAAACGGGCGCTGGTCGCGTGCATGATTGATGCCCGGAAATGGCGGACACCGGCGGTGTCAACTCCCATCCCCAGCAAGACGGCAATAGTATACGAGAACTGGAAATGCGCGGCGTGGCTCTACCAGGGTTCCCACAACCGCGCTCGGTTTTTTTTTTTTTGTTTAGTTTCATCAGACGATCGATTTTTATTTAAAAAATTTGAAAAATTTTGTAATATTAAAAACTGAAAAAATCGTTCGACTTACCGTTAAAATCGATGAGTTTTAAATTTTAAAATTTGAAACTATAAAAATTGAAAAAACTAGTCGACGAACGGTTGAAATCGCTCGACTAACCAGTGAAACCGAACAATTTACTGTAGCAGTTCATTTAAATTTTAAAATTTCAATTTAAAACAATTTTTTATCGATTTTTACAGTTTTCATAATTTTCGTTAAACCGATTTTAACGTTCAAACAAAATCTTAAACCCTGTCTCTGCCCGCCGCGCTTTGCGCTAAGATCTCGCTCTCGCCGCGTGCGCGAGACGCCGCCAAAACAAACGTGCCGTCCTTTCAGTACAGATTTCTTCGGCGATGAGGATTCCGATCGATCGCCTCTGCATGCGCAACCTTTTCTTTTTATCTTTGCGGTTGATTTGCGACGGGCGGTGGTGACTGGTGAGTGCGTGCGACACACTGCTGCAGTCATGTGGCGCGCTCTGTTTTAAACTCGTC
The DNA here is from genome assembly GCA_001602315.1 of Zoysia pacifica. Taxonomy (NCBI): domain Eukaryota; kingdom Viridiplantae; phylum Streptophyta; class Magnoliopsida; order Poales; family Poaceae; genus Zoysia; species Zoysia pacifica. Next base: position 257,600 of record BCLH01000031.1, on the reverse strand, counting down.
CGGTTGTCCCCTGCGGTTGAATGATGTTTCCGTCGTGTTGTGCAGCCAGTGCTGAAAAGAAACCAGAAGTGACACGACGCCCCCAATTACCCCATGGATCAGAAGGAAGGCCGACGAGGTACGGTACCTTTGGGTGACTACTCGTACTACCACTCAACACTTAGGGCTAATTATTTTTCTTCTGGTTTCGCCTCATGCTGAGAGCGCGGGTCGGTACAAATTGTCAACACTCTGTTGGAATCATGTATCTCGACTACGTAACAGATCGTAATTTAAAGGGAGAAAGTTGAGGATCAGATGGCACGGGTTTTGACCCCTCCGCGATGACCTATGACGGTTATATCATGACCGCGCAGGGGCGCGAAGACCCCGGTCTCCGAAGATCAACCCCCGGAAGCGACCCCAGGAGATAGGTACCGCGTTATGGTATATTTACTCTGGGGACCAGCTGTCATCCGTCCCGACGAGACAGGACAAGATTCATCACGACGACACTCCAGCAGAAAAGCTGCGACAGCTGCCAGACACGACGGAACAGCACTGTAGCCGACGCAGTAGCGCCGGACGAGCATCACGGTACCCGCCGCTGTGCCCGACGCGACGGGTCATGACCACGCCTGGACGAAACGAAATGATGTCGACAACGACGGAAAAGCCCACCTGTCGACGAGACGGCAGGATCGCGTAGGACCTATTACTTATAACCTCAGGGCCCCTCTTATATAAAGGGAGGCCCGGGGAGCGATAGAAAAAACGGTCAAACACCACTGCAAGCAACAGCCACAAACACACGAAAGACAAACATGAGCCCCATCAGAACCCGAGAATCCTTGCACCGTCCCGAGCAAGCACCCCCCATTCTCCCACATTCGGGGTCCTCCCGCGAAGAGAGGTTCCCGTCTTGTAACATTATCCTTAGGTAATCCGCTCCCTGGACGTAGGGTATTACACCGTTCGGGTGGCCCGAACCAGGTAAAAATCCTCTTGAGTCTACTTCAGATTAGACCATATCGAATCCGAAGGCATACCATCCCCACGATCATATATTTACTGTGTGTCGGTGGTCAGAACGTCGACAGTTGGCGCGCCAGGAAAGGGGATCTCTCTTTTAGTGTGCTCTCGTTTCGGTTTTTCGATGGCCTCACACTTCGTTGTAGGGGACATTTCGATCTCCCACCTCCGTTTTAGGGGCTTCACGGTCGCTGTCTCTAGAGACGGTCGGTCATGGCAAGCCCCCGCTTTCGCCCTTTGGCAGGCTTTCCGTTTCGGGAGCCTGGACTTCATCACGGACGAAGGCTGTGAGCTTTGCCTCCAGGCTCCGTGTGGAAGGCGCCCTCACTGGTGGCCCCGGAGCCATCTTATTTTGGGGCACAACCCGTCGAGAAAGTGCTTCACTCTCCACGCCCTGAAGAGCGCGGAACCGGCGACTCCCAGCAACACGCCGTCGGGTGCCAACCTGTCCCTGCGCCCTCCAGTGGACGTCGCCGGCCAAGCTTGGCCGCTCCCGGGATGCACTGACAGCCCCGAGCCTAGGGGCAAGGCTCCAGCCGGGCCCAGCGACATGGCGCGAGCCCGGAGACGGTCCACCTACCAGCAGCTCGCAACTGGGGGGCCGCCGACCTTCGACACCCCGCTCGAGAACCTCGCGGCGGCAGCGTGCATCCTCAACGAGACCGCTGCCCCCGAAGACCCAGCGCTGAGGGAAGTGTACGACCGCGTACGCTTCTACCTCGGCAGCGCGCTTCAGCGACCAGAAGCGTCTCTCCAACCCCAGCAGTCAGAGACGAAAAGCAATCGCCAGTCCCAGGACCGGCGGAGCTCGGCGCGCGACAGCCCAGTCGAGGAACGGCACCCTCGACACCACGCGGGGTCAGTCCTCCCCCGCCTCGGCCCCAACCTCGACGTCCGCGGCACCATCGACGCCAGGCGCCAGGCAAGGAGCGAGCTCCGCGACGAATCCTGCCGGAGGCGCTCCCGCGACCGCTATTACCGACGCGACTCCTTCGACTCCAGAAGCCCGAGCCCTGAGGGGGTCGGACCCAGAGCGTTTGGATCGCTCATCCGGCACGCGAAATTCTCGCAGAGATTTCGCGCCCCGACCACCATCGGCCGCTACAACAGAGAAACAAACCCCGTCCACTGGCTGGAGGACTACCGCCTCGCCTGCAGGACCGGCGGACGACCTGTTCGCCATCCAGTACTTACCGCTCTTCCTCACCGACTCAGCCCAAGGATGGCTCGAACACCTCCCCGATGGCTGCGTTCAAGACTGGAGCGACCTGCGTCGAGTCTTTGTCGGCAACTTACAAGGGACTTACACGCGTCCAGATAACTCCTGGGACCTCAAGAATTGTAAGCAGAGGCCCGGCGAGTCGCTCCGGGAATACATCCAGCGCTTTTCGCGAAAGCGCAACGAGCTCCCCAGCGTTAGCGACGCCGACGTAATCAACGCCTTCACCTGTGGCACGGTGTCCAAGGCGCTCGTCCACAAGTTGGGCCGGAGGAACCCTCGGACCGCCCGAGACCTCCTCGACATTGCCACAACCTTCGCCACCGGAGAAGAGGCCGTGCAGGCCAACTTCGACCGAGGCCGGGCGAAGGACGAAAGGTCGGGGAACAACCGTCGGAGAGATCAACCCTCCGACCGGTCCACGAACCGCCGCAACGAGCGGGGTGGCAGCAGCTCGAGCCGCAAGGGCAAAGGTCGACGCCACGATGATGACTTAGTGGCCGCCGCAGACCACCCGGCTCGACCCTCGACCAAGAAACCGGCTAACCATGACGGCCACTTCGACAAGATGCTCGATCGACCCTGCCCCAACCATTCTATGCCGGTCAAGCACACCCTTCGGAATTGCCACCTGGCAAGGAGGTTCTTCAGAAGCGAGCTCCAGGCCGGCTTCTCGGCAGCCAAGACCAACCCTCAGGTCAAGGGCGCCGAGGAAGACGAGGGAACGGCTTTCCTCGAGCCGGAGGACTGCCTCATGATCTTTGGCGGCCCCACGGCCTACTGCGAATCCCGCGGCTGCCAGAAGAGGACATGGCGCGAGGTCAACGCTGTCAACTCCGCGGTCCCCCGCTACCTCAAGTGGTCCGAGGCCCCGATCACGTTCGATCGGGCCGACCACCCGGACCACGTTTCCCAGCCCGAACGCCTCCCGTTGGTGCTCGACCCCATCGTCGGCTCTGTGCGTCTGTCAAAGGTGTTTATGGATGGAGAAAGCGCCCTCAACATCCTCTATGCCGACGCCTTCCGGGCAATGAGGCTGACGGAGGTCGACCTCCGTCCGACTCACGCTCCGTTTCACGGAGTCGTCCCCGGGGGCTACACGACGCCCCTCGGCCAAATCACGCTCCCAGTCATATTCGGTGACCGGAGCAATTTTTGGACCGAGTCGCTCACCTTCGAAGTGGTGGAATTCACCGGCGCCTACCACGCCATCCTGGGTCGACCCTGTTACGCGAAGTTCATGGCCGTCCCCAACTACGTTTACCTGAAGCTGAAGTTGTCCGGGCCGAAGGGCGTCATCACGGTCTCCTTGCGCTTCCAACATGCCCTGGCTTGTGAGCAGGATAGCTTCGAACTAGCCGCCGCCGAATCAGGCCCGGCCCGGCTGGACGCGATGCGCAAGACAGAAGGGGCGGGTCCAGCGCTCCACTCCAAACCCGAGTCGTCATCATCCTTCAAGCCCGCCGACGACTCCAAGGAGGTCGCTCTCGACCCCGCCGACCCCTCTAAGAAGGCCAGGATCGGGACAGCGCTCTCCGGCGAATAGGGAAGCGTGCTCGTCGACTTTCTCGTCCGGAATCGGGACGTCTTCGCCTGGGCACCGTCGGACATGCCCGGCATCCCGAGAGAAGTCGCCGAGCACTCACTCGGCATCATCGCGTGCTCTCGGCCCGTGAAGCAGCGACTCCGACGTTTCGACGTCGAGAAGCGCCGGGCCATCGGGGAAGAATTGACGAAACTCCTGGAGTCTAAGTTCATTCAAGAGGTTTACCACCCCGAGTGGTTAGCCAACCCTGTAATGGTGAGAAAAAAGACCGGGCAATGGAGGATGTGCGTTGACTACACGAGTCTCAATAAGGCCTGCCCGAAGGACTCCTTCTCACTCCCGTGCATCGATGAGGTGGTGGACTCGACCGTCGGATGCGAAACCCTGAGCTTCCTCGACGCCTATTTCGGGTATCACCAGATCTCTATGCGCGAGTCCGACCGGCCGGCTACATCCTTCATCACGCCCTTTGGATCCTTCTGCTACATCACCATGCCGTTCGGGCTCAAGAACACGGGAGCCACATACCAGCGCTGCATGCAGAAGTGCTTCTACGACCAGCTGGGTCGAAATCTGGAGGTCTACGTTGATGACATCGTCATCAAGACCCAACGGACCTCCGACCTCATCCAGGACCTAGAAGAGGCATTCGCCAACCTCCGGCGCTACCAGATCAAGCTGAATCCCGAAAAATGTGTCTTCGAGGTACCCTCGGGCAAGCTGCTCGGCTTTGTCATCTCCGAGCGGGGAATCGAAGCAAATCCGGAGAAGATCTCCGTGATCCTCAAACTCGGGCCAATTGGCAACGTAAAAGGCGTCCAGAAGCTGACCGGATGCTTGGCGGCCCTCAGCCGCTTCATCTTAAGACTTGGCGAGAAAGCGATGCCTTTCTATCGACTGCTGCGAAAAACAGAGCGATTCATCTGGACCACCGAGACCCAAGAGGCCTTCGACCAGCTCAAGACCCTGCTTTCATCGCCGCCGGTGCTTACGTCCCTGACCCAAGGAGAGGCCCTCCTGCTCTACATCGCGGCGACTTCGAAAGTCGTCAGCACCGTCCTCGTCGTCGAGCGAAGCGAGGAGGGTCGAGCTCCGACTGTTCAGCGGCCTGTCTACTTCGTCAGCGAGGTATTGGCCGACGCCAAAACTCGGTACAACCAGGTGGAGAAGCTGATCTACGCTGTCCTCATCACGAGCCGCAAGCTGCGTCACTACTTCACGAGCCATCCCGTCCACGTCGTCACCAGCTTCCCCCTCGGGGAAATCGTCGGTGCCAAGGACGCAGTCGGACGCCTCGCCACGTGGGCCGTGGAACTCCTGGGGCTCGACGTCGCTTTTACCCCACGGCAGGCCATCAAGTCCGAGGTCCTGGCCGACTTCGTCGCCGAATGGACCGATGCTCAAGAGCCATCAGCCTCCGACGCCGTCGAGTGCTGGACCATGTACTTCGACGGCTCCGGCATGCTCAAAGGCGCGGGGGCTGGGGTCGTCCTAATCTCCCCGAAGGGAGACAGGTTTCGATACGTGCTGCAGCTGCAGTTCTAAGCCTCTAATAACACGGTCGAATACGAGGCGCTCCTCCGCGGCCTACGAATGGCCACCACCCTCGGCGTTCAACACCTCTACGTCAAAGGCGACTCTGAGCTGGTCGTCAGCCAAGTCATGAAGGCTGCCAGCTGCCGAGACCCGAAGATGCAAGCCTACTGCCAAAAAGTTCGCAAATTCGAGGACAAGTTTGATGGACTCAAACTCCATCACATTCTGCGTCGGGACAACGAAGCTGCGGATGCCCTCGCCAAGATGGGCTCGGAACGCCAGACGGTCCCCGACGGCGTCTTCCTCGAAGTGCTCACCAAGCCTTCCGTCAGAATCACGGAGGAACCACTCGTCAAAGGTTCGAGCGATGAGCCGATCCTCGGACCAGGAGCAGAGATCATGGCAGTCGCCTCCGATTGGTCTCGCGACATCTTCGCTTACCTACAAGATGGCGCTCTCCCGGCCGACCCCGAAGGAGCCCGGAAGGTCATGCGGCAAGCCAAGGCGTACGTCATCTCGAGCAACGAGCTCTACAAGCGAAGCCTAAGTGGTATATTGCAGCGCTGCATCCCTCAGGAGCAGGGCATGCACCTGCTCGACGATATCTACTCAGGCATTTGCGGTCATCACGCCGGGCCCAGAACCCTCGTCGGTAAAGCCTTTCGACAAGGTTTCTACTGACCGACGGCCGTGGCCGACGCCCAAAAGCTCGTCCGAGCTTGCCAGGTCTGCCAGTTCTATGCCCGACAGACGCACCTACGGCACAAAAGCTCCAGACGATCCTGATCGCCTGGCCCTTCGCCGTTTGAGGCTCGACATCCTCGGACCATTCAAGAGAGCACCTGACGGTTTCACCCATCTCTTCGTCGCCGTCGACAAGTTCACCAAGTGGATTGAAGTCGAGCCGGTGCCCAACATCACCTCAACCCGAGCGGTCGGATTTATCTGCAACATCATATGTCGGTTCGGAGTCTCAAACTCCATAATCACCGACAACGACGCGCAGTTCACCGGTCGGCAATTCCGGGAATTCTGCGACGAATATCACATTTGCCTGGACTTCACCTCCGTGGCGCACCCCAGGACGAATGGGCAGGTCGAACGGGCCAATGGGATGATACTCTAAGGCCTAAAGCCTCGAATTTACGACTCTGTCAGAAGGGCAGCAGGACGATGGGTAAACGAACTCCCGTCAGTCCTCTGGGGCCAGCGAACGACCCCCAACAGAACCACTGGGTTCACGCCATTTTTCATGACATTCGGAGCGGAAGCGATGCTACCGACCGACCTCGACTACGACTCTCCGCGAGTCCGAGCCTACGATGAGGAGAGATCGCAGGCCGCTTTGCTGGACAGCCTCGACCAGCTGCAAGAGGCGCGCGAGGTCACTCTCCTGCGCTCCGCCAAGTACCAGCAAAGCCTACGGCGACTGCATGCTCGACGCGTCAAAGGTCGGGCGTTTAACGTCGGAGACATTGTGTTGAGAAGGGTACAAACGAAGGCCGACCAGCACAAGTTGTCGTCGCATTGGGAAGGACCCTTTATAATCAAGCACGTCCTACGGCCCGGCGCCTACAAGTTGGCAACCGAGGACGGTCGGAAACTTGCGAACGCATGGAATATCGAGAACCTCCGACGGTTCTACACCTAATAAAAACAGCTAAGTTTTTGTGATCCCGTTCTTTTTCGTTCTAGGTGCGAGCCCTGGCCGACCCGGCCACCCCCCGCACCCGGGGGCTACTTACCTGCACCCTAGCCAGTGTCGAAACGTCCGACCTCGTTTTTCATTCGTTATTTATCGACTTTTAACGCCAGGGCGCCGCCCCCCGTTAACTGTCTGTTCGTACTTTTTTTTCCTCGGGGTCGGATCCCCGACCCGCGCCAAGCTCGCGGGTGACCCTCAAACGACACTTCGCGCGTTTTTCGTTCGAAGCCTTCCTATGACTAAGCTATCTACAGGAACTGATGACGCTCTATGGCTGTATCGGGTCCGGCACCCGACCCTACGAGCTATACTCGGTCCATTCGTTTGATTGACGCTATGGGGGCGCGAAAAACAGACGCAGCATGCGAAGGAGGGTCAGAAATCCACACTGAAACTCCCTCTTCTCGAACAACATTGTTTGAATGATATTCTTTATTAACACAATGACACTTTACATATTTGACCTATACATAGGGAAACGGCCCGAATCGCTCGGGCAGGAAGTCCTCCGTCTTGAATTCAACAACAGCCTTCGCCCCCGGCTCCAGCGTCTCCGCCGCGATCGCATTCAGCTACTCATCTGAGTAGCCCGACGCAAAGCCCTCAACAACCCTGCCGAGGTCCGCATCCGGGTAATGGGAGCGGACCAGGGCCAAGGCTGTCGAGGCCCCGTCCTCCAGCGCCCTCGTCACGACGTTGGAGACGACCTCCGGGAGTTGCCACAGAGCGTGCACGACGACCGCCGTCGGGACAAAATCCGGCGCTCCAGAGTATAACCTCCCGATAAGATTCAGACCCGCCGACCTCAAGGTCTGAACCTCGCCTGCCAATCCTGCACTTCGAAACGTTAGAAGGCCGGTAGTGACCAGAGCAATCAGGAAGGGACCAACCCTTACCATCCCGCTCCTTGATGGCGGCCTCCGCGGCCTGCCCTGCCCGATCGAGGCTCTTCCGCAGGCGTTTATTCTGGATTTGGACCGCCGAGAGCTCCTCGTGGACCTTGGCGGCCTCTTCGCGCGTCTCGCCAAGGTCCGCCACCGCCTGCTCGACCTCGGACTGGAGCACCACCCGCTTCGACTTCAGGAGGTCGACCTGCTCGAAGGCACGGTCGCGCTCGTCCTTCGTCATGCGCAGCGTAAACTCCAGGGTCGAGCGGGCCCCCTCGGCGTGTTGGTGGAGAAGCTCGAGCCGCCGCATCTCGGTCTCGTGCTCCGCCACTTGGCGACGAAGACCTACAAAAGGGTGAGTCAGGGTCCGACCCAAACGTCGGAGAAAACCGCAACGCCTTACCGGTGACCGTGAGGTTGGCCTGCTCAAGGGCCGCCGCCGTCCGAGTTGCCCGCCCCTCGGACGCCGCCACCTCAGCACGCGCCTTGTTCGCCTCCTCAAAGGCGACACGAGCCGACTCCCGCGCGGCAAAGAGCTGCGACTTCAAGTCAGCCGCAGCCTCCCCCGACTCGGCCCGCGCTTTCGCCAGCTCTTCCTTGAGGCTGTCGACCTCGGCTTGGGCGACGAACCCGCGCGGTGCCCGACCAAAGACCGCGTACAAGTTGTCCTGCAAAAAGTTATCAGCTCGAGAATCGGAAAAATAGAAGCGAAAGAACCGAACCCGAGCCTACCCGGCACTCGACGAGGTGGTCTTCATCATAGATGGCGCCGTCCTCCTCAGCGACCCCTAACAGCTGACGGAGGCCGACGACCAACCGCATGTTAAGGGCTCGGACACCTTCCACCCGATCCATCAGATAGCCGAAGTCATCGATCGCCCCCTCGAGTGGGAGGGGCCCTCGCCTGAGGACCTCCCAGGCGGCGGTCGGCGCCCCCGGA
>BCLH01000031.1:209577-248419 GCA_001602315.1 Zoysia pacifica | reverse complement strand
GTATCGCCCGCTGGCGTCGGGACGTCGGCGCCCTGCGGCGCCCCAAGCGTCGTCGGACCCCTGCCCACAAAACAGTTAGCCAACAAACGAGATACGAAGATAAAGGAGCAAGAACCTTACTTCGCCGACCGACGTCGGATCCGGATGGCTGGACGGCGCGGAGTTGGGCCCCCCGGCGGAGAGGCGACTGTGGGTGTGGTCCGAGCGAGCTCCATCGCTGCCGCCTCGGCCGCACGAGGTGGCGAGTCCACAGGACTCTCGGAGCTGACGGTCACCGTCCCCAAGGGGTCGGTCTTCGCCTTCTTCGCGGTCGATCCCTGCTCCTGTTCCTCGGAGGAGCTCAGACCCTCGAAGGGATCCGATTCCTCGGCAGCGGCGGCGACGGCCGCCTCCGCCAAGGCGACCGTGCCTTGGCTTGCCGATGAGCCTCCCTCTGCCTTCGAGCCACGAGACGAGGTCACCGCCGGCTTCGCGGGCGAGACGACGGTTCCTGCACCCTTGGACAAGTAGTCCAGGAAGCCCGCCTTCGCCTTCCGCTTCCTGCCGGTTCTCCTCGGCTTCAGCACCGCCGTGAGGTTGGGCTCGGCCCTTCGCTGAGTCGGTAACACGGCAGAGCTGGTCCCAACCCCGCTGGCGATCACGGCGACCGGCGGACCCTGAATGACACCAAAGTCAGCCTCCGACGACATATCACGACCAAAACAAAAAGCCTGCACTTACCAGCTGGCGATGATCCCTGTCGAGGCCGTCCTCGGCGTCTTTGAAGACGACCAAGGTCCGAGTCAGGACCCCCTTGTCGGAGAGAGTCCGGCCGCGGACTTCGTAGATCGCGTCGTCCGGCCCCTCGTACTCCTCGATGCTGTGCACCCGATGGCGCAGCGGCATGATCCGTCGGCGCATGGCGACGCCGAAGACCATCGTCCCGGTCAGTCCTTGGTCTCGGAGGCGTCGAATGGCCTCCAGGTGAGGTCGAATCGTCTCGACCTCGGTCGCCGAGAGCTTCGACTTCCAGGACCCCGTCGCTCGAGGTACCGCATCTTCGAAGGTCGGGAGCTGAGGGTCGGCGTTGTCGATGTAGAACCACGACCCCCGTCAGCCCTTCAGCGAGGTCTTCAGGTCAACCTCGATGTACTCCTGGGACTTCCGAGCCTGGAGCATGATGCTCACGCCGCCGATGCGCTTGCCGACCCCTGTCTCCTTCGACGTCTGGAGACTGGCGAGGAAGAAGTACCTCCACAGCATGAGGCTCGACCGGATCCCCAGATACGCTTCGCAAAGTGTGACAAAAACGGCGTCATGAAGGACCCCGTTCGGCGCCAGCTGGTGGAGCCAGGCGTCGTATTGATTCAAGACCCCGCGGAAGAAGCTGGAGACGGGCAGCCCCAGCCCGCGCTCATGATACGCCAGGAAGCTGACGATCTTCCCTGGCGGCGGCGCAGGCACGACATGGCCATAGCCGACCACCCAGCCCGCCGACTCCTTCGGCGAGATCATCCTAACGGTGGTCCACCTCTCGAGCAGAGCATCATCGACGTACGAAGCCTCCCACTCAGACATTTTGCAGCTGGCGACGGCGGAAACGCGAGCTGCGACGATCGCCGGGCCCAGTGGTGCCACAAGGGAAGGCAGAGCGAACGAACTCCTACGTAAAGGGCGAGGACGAAGCGAGAAAGCTGAATGGAGACGCGAAGTTACCGTGCCCTCCTTTTTTAAAGGGCCCGAGCAATTACTGCGCCCCTCACGATCGGCCGAGGGGTAACTGCTCGGTCGTGGGGTCGCGACCCGAGGCGCACCCCGGCCATCCACCCACGACCCGCTGACGAGCGGACTCGGGCCGCACCTTGTCGCCTTCGCCGCGGAAAGGACGGTGACAATTACACCAACGGGACGGTTGCCGGAGCACGTCTGGCAGGCGACGTGACGCGGGCGCGCGAACCGCCGCCCCCACAACGCAGTCCGATCGAATTCGAATCAACCGCTCGGATCGACCGACGGTTTCAAATTCCTGGACGGCCCAATTGCCCTCCGCGTGGAGGCACGAGAGCCGTCCGATCCCCGTAACCACAACGGCAGGTCAAAATAAGGGGAGGCGACCGAACGAAACCCCCCGCATTTGGCTGACCGACAGCCAAGGCCGCCGGGCCGAACCATACGTTCAGGCGCTGATCACGGCTAAGCCTAAGCGCGACGCTGATCATGGACAGGAACCGCATCGAACCGGTCCGACCTAGGCGTCTCACTGAACGAAAGACCGAGAAACGACTTCGGCCCGACCTTTAAGGTCGGAACGATGCGTGCACGCAGAACGAAACCCTTTGCGATCGACTGATCGACAGTCGAGGCCACCGGGCCAAGTCAAACAATCGGACGCTGATCATGACCCCAGTCTAGGCACGACGCCGACCACGGACAGCGCCTCGAAGCCAGCTCTCCAGACGCCCTATCAAGCGTAAGAACCAGGATCGACCTCGATTCGACCTTAGCCATCGGCACGATGCCTGGCCGATTCCCCGGGTCGCTCAAGGACCGGGTGACGGCCCGGCGGAGCGGTTCTGATAGGATCAACCGCCAACGAAAGGTGGTCCGTATAACGATCCAGCCCACGACCGACCCTTTGGGTCGTCCGAGGGCTCGGGGGCTACGCCCTACGGGCGCGCTCTCGGAACGACCAGCCCGACGCCGCCTCAATATCAGACCTCAAAGCGGCATCAGGCTCGGAGGCTACTGTCGAGATCACGTACCCCGGGTACCCAACAGATCGCACTTTAAATGGAGAAAGTCAGGGGTCGAATGGCACGGGTTTCGACCCCTCCGCGACGACCTACGGCGGCCATATCATGGCCGCGCAGGGGCGCGAAGACCTCAGGCTCCGAAGATCGAACCCCAGAAGCGACCCCCACTAGGTAGGTACCGCGTTATGGTACATTTACTCTGTGGACCAGCTGTCATCTGTCTCGACGAGACAAGACGAGATTCACTACGGCGACACTCTAGCAGAAAAGCTGCGACGGCTGCCAGACACGACGGGACAGCACTGTAGCCGGCGCAGGAGCGCCGGACGAGCATCACGGTACCCGCCGCTGTGCCCAACGCGACGGGTCATGATCACGCCTGAACGGAACAAAATGATGTCGACAACGACAGACGGGCCCAGCTGTCGACGAGACGGCAGGATCACGTAGGGCTCATTATCTGTAACCTCAGAGGCCTTTTTATATAAAAAGAGGCCCGGAGAGCGATAGAAAAAACGGTCAAACACCACTGCAAGCAACAGCCACAAACACACGAAAGACAAACTTGAGCCCCATCAGAACTCGGGAATCCTTGCATCGTCCCGAGCAAGCACCCCCCTTCTCTCACATTCGGGGTCCTCCCGCGAAGAGAGGTTTCCGTCTTATAACATTATTTTTGAGGTAATTCGCTCTCTAGACGTAGAGTATTACACCGTTCGATGACCCGAACCAAATAAAAATGCTCTTGAATCTACTCAGATTACGTTATATCAAATCCGAAGACATATCATCTACACGATCATATATTTACTATATCAATGGTCAGAACGCTAATAACTCGTAATGGCACTAACTACAAACAATCTGAGAAGAAGCGAAAGGATGGACGGTGTCGCGCACGAAAACCTCTGACGGTCTGGTCTGGTCTGCTCTGGCGACCTGCCCTGCCTGTGTCGCTCTGGGGCTGCGCGCCTTCGGCAGCTAGCGTCGGCGGCGCGGCAAGCGACGCGACCAGTGATGCTACGGCGCGGCACGCGATGTTTTGGTGCGGAATCTCGTTGACTCTAGGCGCATGCCACGGTGCCGCCTCGCGTGTCGCCCGCTCCCGTTTTCTTTTCTCTTTACGCCGCCGGAAACAGTACACCATTTCTTCCTCGATCCGGCGCGTCGGTTTGCTCCTGTTGCCGTAGATTAAACAGCGCAGTAGCACTACAAGTACGTGCCCCAAAGGTTCTCCACCCGCTCCGTCACAAATTAATTTGTGCGTGGCGTGGAGGAAAAATTTACAGTACATTTAACAGTACTCCACCACAAGTTGCGGCCACTTTAGTAACGCAGACACTACGTCACTACGGCTGGACCTCCGTCACTATGGCTCGCTGATGGCGTCCTGTACCGGTCGTCGACAAGGGTGAGCCAATGCACTCACCGTCAGGGTTGTAGAAACAGACGAAAATCGATTGGGTTTTTTAGTTTTCGGTCCCGAAAAACCGAACCGAGCCGGTTTCTAAAACTATGCTCACCGCTAGTAGAGAACAAAGAGTAGCCGTTACATAGCTGATGCGGCCCCAGCCGCAGCCCCCCGCCACGGCGAGCGACACTTGCACTGCGAACCATGGGTGGGGCGGGAACCATTGCTTGGCTCTGCATGCTATCAGTAGCAGTCTTTCGCCGACGCGCGGGGCCCCGCGAGCTCCCCGCCCGTGCGTCTCCAGGCGTCATACAGGGTGTGGACCGTGGACCGGGCGCACTAGCGGCTCTGGGCGGCGCACAGGGGTGACGGGAACGGGCCCGCGGAAGCAATCGCGGCGCAGTGTGGACTGGGGCCACGCTGCGGCGACGTCGCCGAGTGCAAGGACGTATCCGTTTTATTTTTCAAAAACATCTTGCCTCGGGGTTCTTTTATTAATTGTTTCCTTTTGCAAACACACCCTTTTGTTTTCATTTTTTCGCGTGTCTTCGGGACCAGTGAGGTGAGAGGCCTAGAGGCGTGTGCGGTGATATACTCTTCCCTTCTGCCATTGTCCAACAATAAACAACGATGCAATTTTTTGTTGAGTCTGTGGTGGTATGGTAACTAAAATGCGTGAAGATGGAACTGGTAAATATTTCGTCTGTTTTTAAATTATTAATATCGTTAATTTCAAACATCAACTTTAATATTTGTCTTATTTAAAAAAATTTGATAAATATTATATATTTTGTTATATTTTGCTTTATTAACCAAGTAGTTAGAATTATGAATTATAATTTTACATATTTAAATAAAATAAATTGTCAAAGTTGATATCTGAAGTCAATAATTTAGTTTCTACCTAAGTGCCAAGCAGAAATAAGCATAAACGGTAATAAAATTTCTTGAGGTGCATGTTTTGTCGTTCAGCGAAAATATACATTATTTACAGAACAATTCTAGAATTGAACTCTGAAGTATCTTACGAAATCTAGACATTGTACGCATGTTTGTCTAATAATTTCGCTTGACAATACCAACATTCTGTAGATCTATCATCATTAAAACCATTTGTGATTATCATTTTGGGAAAATTTTGGGCCTCAATTGAATGCATCTAAATATTTAGTTCCGAAGATGATGATTACAATCAAAACTCCAATGAGTACAATCAAAACCCATTTTTTCTTTTTCCAAAAATGGATAATAGGAGTATCTAATTTAAGCTCTTATAATCAGAAGTATTAGGAGTGTCATATATTAATACCGTATTTAAAACTATCAAAGGGATCTGGAAGCAAAATAAAACAAAGAAAAAACTAGTGGCAATATAAGATATTGATACTAGTACTAATTTATTTGCAAAAGATGCGACAGTACAGACAATTGAGAAAGAGATAGGAGAGGCGACTGCAGGAGTAGATAAGAAACGGACACAAGTTTTGGCGAGGCCACGCCCAGAGGAGAGCCGAGGAACGGGCAAACGGAACGGAACAAGCCTACTTCCTCGTTCTCCGCCTCACTCAAAAATCGACCTGCTCGTTTGGCCCTCCCATCTCTCCCACTCGAGCCTCCCACTCCCATCCCACCCCGCACCTATCTTCGCGGCGGATGAGCGACTGCCTTGCCGCCGCTGCACCTGGTGGGGCTTGAGAGCTGCGGCGAGCATGGCGAGCGTCGAGCGCGGCAGATCCCGGCGCAGGGGACACGGTGGCGGGTCGCCCGAGCGGAATGCTGCGTATTCCGCAGCTCCTACCGTCGGCCGGCAAGGTCCATGCTTCCTTTGTTAGCTGTTCTTCAAATCCTTGTTCGTAATCTTGTTTCTGTTTGAAACTTTTGGGCTTATTGTTTGTCAATCGAGTTTTCTTTCATTTCCGTTCTCCATTTTTTCGGGGGAGGGGGTTCAGGAGTCTATGTACTAGCGAAGATGTATCCTTGATCTTCGATAGAGATGCATTTTGGGCGTTCTTGCTCCTCTTGCTGTCCCGTCGCGAGGTTAGGAGGTTTTTTTCCTTTTCATTTCCCGTCGCTGTTCTGGTGGTTCTAGCGTGTGCTTCTGATTGGGTTGCTTGCGTACTGGCCATCCTCCATTTTTAGGTTTTCGCGTAATGTTTTGCACCAAAATTTCCGTATAAACCGTCATCTTCCATGGATATAAATGTCAATGTTTGGTATTGAAGACGAAGCCTTTTCCTTTTTGGATATTATTATTAGTAGCAGCGAAAAATCTGAAGACATCTAGTTTGGCATTAATCATCTTAGATTTTGAAGGTGTTGACACCGCCAAGGTTTTTTTTTTTTTTTGTTGTTTTTAAAAAAGTGTGAGCTTTCCCATTTTTTTTTTGCCCCCGTGTTTCAAGCTGCCAGGGCATAGCTTTCTAATCATGGACTTTAAGTCTTACTCGGCCCTTTATATTGGGGAGCTAAGGTTCGTGCTTTCAGTTTTAAACGTTTTTGGCGGACAATTCCTTTTCTTTTCCTTTCATGTACTTTCAATTGAATCTACAGTTGCCTAGGCGCTGCAGGAGTTATAGACATTTTTAAACCCAGCACCAAGTAGCATTGTATGCTTGGAATAATTTGGGTTCCGTAGTAGACTGTAGTATTGAGACTCATTCGGCTGAAATGTACTATAATGCTGTCAAGTTGACAATTCCTACGAGATTACGCAAAGGAACCTCATTTGCCTGTAATTTGCTGGGTATGCAAGTTAACGCATTAATTTTTTTTTTCGATTCTGCGTCCTCTTGTCTGTTGGATGCAGTGAAGGCTCATGGCCAAGTTGCTTCCTTATGCTAATTACATGCAGATCTTTGTTTAAACATCTAGTTTTGTCCGTTAGTCTCAGAGGACTAGGCTACGAGTCGTGAGTCGTGACCTTTTGCTTATATTATAAAGAGAAGGTACTAATTGTGTGTCCATTCACCGTATCCTCTGTGGAAATGGGGAAGAAGCAATACTCTGCACTTGTTTTCATAGTAACATTCATATTTGATGGGTAGGTCTACAAAGCTTGAACCATATGTGTGTTTTGCTGGTTTGTTTACATTTCCTTGACCAATGCAGTGATATGGTCAGCTGTGAAATTAACACAGTTCAATACTATTATGTAGGAGTAGTTAGTTAAAGGCAGCAACAGCGATCCATCATTTCTATGCAATATGTGACTTCATGGTTCTCCTGCTGTAAATCCAAATTCTAATATGTGTTTCTGAATTGGGTTTCTTCCCCTTAGCATTGCACAAAAAGAAATGTTCTCTTCTGTCCCAGAAAGTGATGATTCTGGACCAGCTGATCATTGCCATCATTTCAGTTCTTATTTGTTGAAACCAAACAGCATGAGTTTATACAGAAAGAAATGACAGCATATGAAGCTTGAAAAACTTGAAAACCTTGGTATATATGACTGTTCTTCCTTCTTTTTACTAGTTGGATGACCGTGCATTGCCACTGACTCAAAAAATCCTATCAACAAATTTGATATTGTTTAATGAGTTTTATACGATGCCAATTGCCACCTGCCGGCACAAATTTTATGCGGGAGCAGAATGGACGACAACCACACCAAATTTCCTCTTCTAAATGTAGTAAAGATAGAAGTGTCAAGATTCAGATGTGATAGTTGCATTATTAATTTGCTGTTATGAGACATATATTTTCGTATAAAGATTGGCTGATCAAGCCTAGTAAGATATCGTATCTTCATAGTTCCTACTCACTTTACCTCTCCATAGTCTTGAAACAAATGAATTGCACTTATAAACCTCCTCATATATCTCGTTTTCTGCTTGATATTTTATCATGTTACTATTTTTGCCTATTGTGGGTTTTTGACCTGCAGAGATTCTAATACCATGTATTTCTTATTTATTCAGGTGTTGCCTCCTTGAGGAAACAAGCTACTTACACTAGGATACTGTCTGATCCTCTGGTGAGTGATCCGGGTTTAGTTGAAATTTACATCATATAATTTACATTTCTAGAACTTAAGAGTTCATAACTTATTGAAACTGTATCTGTGTTGTGAAAGTGAAACTACAAAGCTTAAAACTGAGTGGGATATTTTGTCATCTAAGATTAATACTTCTTAAATACTGTGCTATTTGTTATTATATAAAATAAAGTTTTATGATAACAAATATGGAAATAAATTGTACAGTATTCCCCTAGTATCTTCTGTCCATCTTTGCTACTTTATGACTTGATTGCTTGTTGAATTTTCTGGGCAATGTTGCAGCCAGTTAATAATTTGCTATTCCCTTTTTTTGTTGTTCAGTTTGAAGCAGGAAGCAATCAATCAAGACACGCCAGTGGTGTACCGATGAAAATGCTAATAGATGAAGAATTATCAAAAGACGTCAGTGCCAGGCACATTTCACCAGGTGCTGTGGGGCGGCTAATGGGTCTTGATTCACTGCCTACCTCAGGAACCCATGGCCAATGCAGATATAACCAAAGTCATGCACCAAGGGCATTACCAGGTAGCTCTCATCATCGATATGGTTCATATGATGGTATCCCACATCGAATAAGCACAGATGATATCAAAGACGTTTTTGAAGTTATGGAGGCCTCGAAAACAAAGGTGCACCGAAGCCCAGTATCTAGATCTGGAAATACATATTCCCGGTCTGAGAAGATAGATGATGCTGATATAGATTTCACAAGGCAGAAATTTGTGGATGCTAACCATCTTTCAACCAATGAATCCCTTCATATGTCAGAAGAATTTAATGAGACCCTTGATGCTTTGGTATCTAATCGAGATCTTCTGCTGGAACTTCTTCAAAGGTTTGACCCTGATGTCCGAAGGGAACTGAATCATCATGTTTCTCTATCCTCTACAGCAAATTGTATTACAATACTGAAACCATCTAGAAGAAATCAAGTTGCTGGCATGGACAATATTTATTCTCAAGGTAAAGATACTGAAAGCTACCTCAACATGCAGAAGGAAGAGAAACATTCATTGAGGAAGCCATATTCAAATATGTCCTCTCAATACCTAAAAGAAGGTTATGGCTCGTTGAGGCAGAAGCTATCGAGGTCGGGTAACCAGGAAAACACCGACAAAAGAGCTGGTCCCACGCGGATTGTTGTCTTGAAGCCAAATCTTGAGAAAACTCATGATATTGATGGAGCTTTTGCTCAAAATCATAAGGTCCCTCATTCAGATATTGGAAGGCACAGGGAATGCCAGGATGTTAGTAGATGGAGTCCCTATACTGAAGAGTACATTTGTCAGATGTCCCCTGAAGATTATGAAACATTAGGCTATACAGGTAACAGATCTAGAGAAATTGCTAGGGAGATCACAAAACAAATGAGATCTGCTAGGAGTGGAAGTAGGAAGCATGTCGTCAAACTTGAGACCAGAACTTCTTTTTCAGAGAAAAGGCCACATTTTGTGTCATCTGTTACCAAGCTCAAGACTTCAGAGGCATCACATAGGTCAGCTGAGCTATGTGATACTTGGGCTTCGTCTAGCTTCAACTCTTCACCAACTTATTCAACCGAAACATTAGTAAGCAAGGAAGCAAAGAAACATATCTCTAGCCGATGGAAGAAAGCCCATCAGTATCAGCATCAAATAACTGATAATGATGGCTTCAGCACACTAGGTGATATGCTTGGCCTCTCGGATCAGGATACATCAGATGGTAATACTCGCAAAATGGTATGCCAGAAATGTTCAAAGGGAGATGTGCAGACAGATAGAATGCCGGGCTCTTTCATCTATCCCCTTGGCATTAGCAGCAATGATGGTTGGAGAGATGTGGCTGCAAGTAACTTAACAAGGTCCAAAACTCTACCGCCATCCCTCAGTCGTGGAGTTCAAAAGTCAAACAGCAGAAAAAGAACTGGTAATGGTAGGCATAATGAGTTTTCTATGCTTAAAGATGTTCGTAAAGTGGGAAACCACTATTCTGAATATGCATGTCGTAAAAGACAATCCTTAAGTAGAGGTTCTACATTTCATGGTGATGAATCTGATCTGATGTCCTCGGATAATGAGGAAAGAATAGTAACTGAGCGTGAGATTCATGTAAATTACGAGGAACCAGCTAAAGGTATTGCCATGCCAGATATCTCAAAACAGTCACAACATCCTGCACGTCCTGCCCCTGAACTAGATGTGGTTGGTTTTCTGGATGCTGATTCTACAGGCCTGGAAAACAAGAAAGAATCAATGTCTCCTGCTGGACAGATCCATCAAATGCTTGAACATCCACCGGTAGTATTTGATGACGTTCCTAATCTTGATGATTTAATGACTAAGGTACATACATGCTTAACAGTTTATTTCTTTCCTGTTATCCTTTTTAGCAAGTCTTCATTTTTGCGGAAACTTTCCTTTTTATTTATTAAGGTTTTGGATTCTTTTTCCTACCTTCTATTTTACAATCATTATATGCTCTATTGGTAGCTAAAATTTGCACTATGCCGTTTGTCACGAACACTAAAATTTTACAATCATTATATGCTCTACTGGTAGCATAAAATTTGCACTAGGCCATTTGTCACGAACACTAAAATTTTCCAGTAAAACATGCTTATACTATCATACCACTATTCTTCGTTGTCTTTGGGAGCTCGCTTGATTTTTCAATGTCTTGTTTAATAACTGACAAATGTACCCAATTTAGGATGAGCCTGGTGAATACCATCAAGCTGATGATTATCCATCCATGTATAAGACCCATAGAGAATCAAAATCTTGTGCGGGGATTGATCACCAGCAAAAAGATGACAATCAAACCCTTTGTATTCCTCCAAGTGGATCTGAATCGCCAATGAGCTCCAAAAAAGATGACCAGCAAAGTCCAATTTCTGTTCTAGAACCTTCCATGAATGCTGAGGATGTTTACTCAGGAGATTTCGAGAAAATTAGCGCTGACCTTAAAGGCAAGTAATTGAGTTCGTTTTTGCTTGTTCTTACTATCATTTTTAGCTTGTGAGTTTGATTTATTGTAAATATTTCAGAACTCAGAATGCAACTTCGAATTCTCAAGAGGGAGACCACAGATAGTGGAGAAGACACAGAGCGTTTCATATTGAGTGATGATGACACAGCTTGTCAGCCATCTCCGGAAATGGAGATATCTCATACTTTTCGGTATGAAGAAGAAAGAGACTTCTCGTATGTGCTTGATATGCTTACTGATTTAGGCATTCATGCTGTTAACGAGGATGAGCTTCTTAACAACTGCTACTTACTGGAGTGTCCTTCGGGTCCTGATTTATATGATGCACTGGAAAACAAGTACAGCAGCCTTATTTTGTGGCCCCGACCTGAGAGGAAGCTTTTGTTCGATATCACAAATAATGTTCTTGTGGATATAATCACCTCCCTAATGCTATGTAGCTCAAAGGGTTTGTTGAGGAGGTGGTCGCCTGGATGGGATCAGGAGGAGTTTGTTGAGATGGTGTGGCGTAAGGTGGTCCGGCTGAGGCAAGAAATGGAGTTTAATCAGGAAGGCCTATATTCTGATTTAGAGTGGGTTGGTTCTGAGGATGGCGCCTACTTGATCGGGAGTGATATTGGGAATGCTTTGCAGGAAGATCTCATTTATGAAATCATAGCTGACTTTATTGTGGTGACTAAATCCACCAAGCTTCGTGGCTAGAAATGGTCTACTTCTGGACCCGAAGCCGTTAGAGCGTGTATGCATGGATTCGGTCTGGTGACTTCCGGTGACAAACTCAGCCCTGAATGAATGGCTGAAGAGAGGCTAAGAACTGTTCAAGAACTCCGAGGAAACACCCATGGCTCCTGAAGTACATATGCTAAGATGGCTGTAACTCTTAGGTCGGACCTGGTTGTATTATCATGTATATGTTGCAACCAATAGTACTAAATAACTTAGTCTAGGGTTTTCCCCTTGTATCTTTGAAAGCTGGATTTTTTCCCTTTGCATAATGCCGGAGTAGAGATATATACAGTTTTGGTATGAAGTAACTGTAATTAATCTTTCCTGGGCGGCATATCACATATGCCATGCTTACTGCATGTAATGTTGCTAGTGTTGTTGGTCCAGGCACCATGTTCTGCCTTATTGTTTCTTGTGCTCCATGTTCCGTGTGCTGCAGTTTGGTGATCAGCGTGCTCTGTGGAAGAAGCGGTCCTGCAAAGTAGAAAAGCAACAGGATCCAGAAGTGCGTATGTGCATGAAGAGCCAGCGCCGCTTCAACAACGGGAGTGCCGACGTCGGGTCGTCGAACGAGTTGTAGTTACTGAGCCCAGCAGCACGAGAGCGACGAGACTATATCCATGCCGCCCACCCATTGCAGCTCCCATCCCCGCGCCCGTGTCCCCTCGCTGGCAAGAGCGTGCATCGAGGCAGCCAACCACTCCTCCATGTACGCATTTCGGTGCGGCCGTGCCTGTGTCCGGGACATATGGCGCCGCGTCTCGGTTTCCGGGTGTGCCAACCGCTCCAAGGTTCCAGAAACGGTTTTGGCTTCGAAAACCGGGGCAAGCATCGATTTGGCTGGTTTTTGTGAAAACCGAAAAACTCGTTATAATAAACTATGGGCAAATTTAAAAATCAAAATTTTTTATAAAAAATCGGTCGATTTTATCGGTTTATCGGTCGGTTTCTTCGATTTATCGATTGGGTTTACCTTTTTTTAATTTTAAATCCAATCCGTTCGAGCAGTTTTCTACCGATTTTTCTGGTTTATCGGTCGGTTTGACTGGTTTTCGGATTTTTTTTTTAAATTTTCAGATATTTTTGAATTTTCAGATATTTTTGAATTTTCAAATATTTTTAAATTTATTAAAACAAAAATCGACCGACCTTTTAAACCGAATCAGATCGGTTTTATCAAAAATCGTGAAAACCAAATCAGTTTTGATCAGTTTTGTAAACCTTAACCACTCCTCGCTTCGTTCTCCCAGAGAGGAAGAGGTTTTGGTTGCTCCAGGCGTCGTCCGCGTGCTGTGTGCTCAACTAACGCAACAACTCGATGGTGGCTCGCCTAGTCGCCTGAGGGCAGAAGTCACTGAACCAAACAACTCCACTCATTGGCTCTCCCCATACCTGCACCAGCAAGTCTGCAACGTTGCACTTCCCAGCGACTCCTATAAATATTTTGCATCTAGCAGCACCATGGACAGCAACAGCAGCACAGGTGGCAGTCGTAAGTGATCCACGAAGAGTCAGTCGATCGGCTTGTTAGCACAGTTCTTGCGTCATGGCCAGGAACGCGACCACGTTGTCAGCCATCAGACCGGCACTCTGCACGCTGCTCGCGTTCGCTCTGGCAAACTGCGCCATCGCTGGCCGCGTCCTTGAAGAGCAACCTGCGGCACCGGCAGACGCTCCCCTGCCGGCCGACCCGCTGCCCGCCCCGACGGAGCCTCCCACTGACCCGGTGGTGGTGCCAGAGGGCGGCCCAGCAGCATCCGCGGCTGCCGGGGCCAGGGCCGGCAATGTAGGAGCTGCCGGTGCTGGAGCAGGGAACGCTGGAGCCGGCGCCGCAGGCGCGATGGGGGGAGACCACCCGCTGACGTTCTTCATGCACGACATCCTCGGTGGCTCGCAGCCGTCGGGGCGCATCGTGACCGGCGTGGTGGCGAGCGCCGCGGCCAACGGGCAGCTCCCGTTCGCGCGGCCGAACACCAACATCTTCCCGATCCAAGGCGCGGTGCCGCTGCCGCAGGGCGCCACCAACCTCATCAACAGCAACAACGTCCCCTACGTCGCCGGCCTCGGCGGCCAGTCCAGCGACCTCATCCAGAATAACGGCAACACCGTCAACGGCGGGAACAAGAACATCCCCTTCGTGAACCCCGGGGACCTCCCGTCGGGGGTCACGCTCCAGAACCTCCTCTTCGGCACCACCACCGTCATCGACGATGAGCTCACCGAGGGCCACGAGCTCGGCGCCGCGGTGATCGGCAGGGCGCAGGGGTTCTACGTCGCCAGCTCGCAGGACGGCACCAGCAAGACCATCGTGCTCACCGCCATGTTCGAGGGGCCGGAATGGCACGGCGACACGCTCAGCTTCTTCGGAGTTCACCGGATGGCGGCGCCGGAGTCCCACATCGCCATCATTGGTGGCACCGGAAAATTCGAGAACGCCAAGGGATTTGCCGCCGTCCAGACCTTGCACCCCGGCGACGAGCACACCACCGACGGCGTCGAGACTCTCCTCCAGTTCAATGTTCACCTCATCTGAGCTATTCCATTTCGAGTGCCTGTCGTTCTTTTCCGTTGAGGCTATGATGCTTCGATGTTCCGTGCACCGTTAGTAATTTGAAGTACGTCATCTCTCCATGATGTATGTAATGCTATACAATGTACTAGTAGCAGTATCAATACATTATACCGAGTAAATTATGTATATTTCTCCTGTTGTGAAATGATAACACGAATCCTACACATAGAAATTAACCTGAACATCTGAGATCCAACATAAACTGAATTGGAAAAGTTAAAGACAGATAAAAAAAAGTCAATATTTATGTAGATACTATCTAACTATGTCGCTTTGGTTTTGACATGGACTCATGATTCTTTTGGTAAAATTTATGCATAAAAAAGAACAGAAGCCCAAGAACAAATTCGTGTCACAAATTGCCCTGGCGGAAGATATTTTAGGTCGCTCCGCCAGTGCTCTTTACGCCTGCAGCTGAGCTTGTCAATGCACCGAAAATGATCCGCTGAGTATGATACAGTTCAAAGCTCCGTAAGCTGTATTCCC
Organism: Zoysia pacifica; assembly: GCA_001602315.1. Taxonomy (NCBI): domain Eukaryota; kingdom Viridiplantae; phylum Streptophyta; class Magnoliopsida; order Poales; family Poaceae; genus Zoysia; species Zoysia pacifica. The sequence continues at coordinate 233,524 of BCLH01000031.1, read as the reverse complement.
CGTCACTTCTCCATTATACGTTTCAAGAAGTCGATCCTCATTTCTCTTCCATTATGCGTTTCTGAAAGTCAGAGATCATGCGTGGCAGCCCTTGTTTCAGTGAGATTTTTGGCTCCCAGTTGAGAAGAGATTTAGCCTTAGAGATGTCAGGTTTTCTCATGTGTGGGTCATCTGCAGTGTTGGGTTTAAACTCGAAAGATGCACCTGGATCGATAGTTTCTTTTACTACCTGCAAGCAAAAATAACAATCTTATTATCTAATTGGGAAGTTGGCATTCGAGAGCACATCGAATAATCGAAGTTTCGTGAAAATGGAAGGCAACTATAGACGCCATACCTGGGCAAGCTCTAACATGGTAAATTCTCCTGGATTTCCCAAGTTGAAAGGCCCAATATGCTCACTTTCCATCAAAGTTACCAACCCATCAACCTAGAATCACAAGGCATGTTTTTAAGATTTAAAGTTTCTGAAGCAATAATGCTGAATTAAGAATAATTGCTTGAGAAAACAGAGCATTGCAGGCATGATCTGAATATCCTAAGTCTAATATATACAGATCAAGATATCTCTGCATATAGCAACGGAACAGAAACACTGAACAAGTACCAAATCTGAAACATATTGGAAGCTTCGAGTTTGTTTGCCATCACCATAGACTGTCATTGGTTGTTTCCGCAAAGCCTGGAAATGAGCCACTGTCAATATTAAGCAATACCAAATTTTTCATGATACTCGTTCTACAAAACAGAACCACAAATTGAGCAAACCTGTGCGACAAAGTTGCTTACGACTCGACCATCATCCAAACACATACGAGGGCCATATGTGTTAAATATGCGTGCAATCCTCACCTGTGATAAACAGTTTTATGTCAAGTTTTCTTTTCAAGAAGAAGAATACACTTTTATAACAATGATGCAAAAATCTCATAATGAATATACAAGTAAAATTATGTTGAAGGATCAGGTGACCTATATCTTTCCAAAAAGGGCAATGAAAGCTCCAAATCATCAAGTACCACCAGTTACATCATCAAACTAGTGAACGCACTGTTTCCTTCTACCTCCCTGACACCCCGGCATCTATTTATAACATTGTTTTGATCACCCTGTCTAGACAATGTTAGAATCAAAAGCTTCTCTTTGTTCTCATTTCAACTCAACTTATAACAAATGAATTCGATCTGTGCCACTAATATCAATTATGTTTCGAAATCAACAAAAATGATTGCGCATATTTATGCTCTACTTACTTGATAACTGTTATTGCCCATTGACTACAAGAGAACAAATGAATACAAGATCACGTAAAGCATTCAAACCCAATATTTGATATTGGAAGGAATGCAGGTACTGAACACATCACTACATATACATACCAAAACAATTTCACTTCGGTGCAGTTGCGATGCAGTGAATCAAATCACAAACAAAATTACTTTTTGCCTGTATGATTAATATGTTCTGGGTTCTTGTATAACATTTCCTATAAAATAACCCGTAGCTAGACCGGCATTACAAAATGAAGCTTACCTCCACACCTGCACCACGATGATAGTCCACGGTAAGAGTTTCTGCTGTTCGCTTTCCTTCGTCATAACAGCTCCTGACACCTGAACATTATTGTACAAAGATAACACAGTGGGGTGGAGAAACTTAGGGGGTCAGAACTCAGAATCTTAAGGTATTTCTTGGTCCTAGCAACAAAAGAAGTTCACCTATGGGATTAACATGGCCCCAGTAGCTTTCCTTTTGTGGATGCTCAAGAGGATCACCATACACCTCGCTGGTACTGGTCAACAAGAACCGGGCCCCAACCCTCTTGGCCAACCCCAGCATGTTCAATGTCCCCATCACATTTGTCTTGTAACCATAAATTAAGGAATACATTTGCCATTTGGGAATAACGATGAGAACAAGACAAATAAATGCAAATTCAGGTTCTTCTGGGGAATGCAGATGCAAGCACAAAATTCCAAACTTCCCATGTGGAGTGTACATTATGGACCCAACACATCATATACATGTAACTGAATAAGGACAGAAAAATTCATTTCTTATCAATGCAACTAAATAAGGAGTGGAAAGGATATGATGGTCTTGATGGGATTGTATTTGTAGTGCACGGGTGACGCGGGGCAGGCGAGGTGGTAGATCTGGTCAACCTCGAGGAGGATGGGCTCGACGACGTCGTGGCGGATGAGCTCGAAGCGCGGATTGCCGATGTGGTGCGCGACGTTCTCCTTGCGGCCCGTGAAGAAGTTGTCGACAACGATGACACTATCCCCGCGAGCGAGCAGCTTGTCTACAAGGTGGCTGCCGACAAATCCCGCGCCGCCGGTAACGACGACCCGTAGGGAGCGCTGGCGGATGCCGACGGGGAGGCGGCGCGCGGCGGCCGAGACACCGCCGCGAATATTTCTGGTGGAGAATGCTGCGTTGACAAAGATGGAGGTGGAGTCGGCGCCGGCGCCGGCGTGCGGGGTGAGGGAGGGGTAGAGGAGGAAGAACGAGGAGGCGAGGAGGAAGCCGAGGAGCACGAAGAGGAGGCGCTGCTCGCGGAAGAGGTAGGAGGCGAGGGTGCGCGGGAGCGAGGTGCGGTGGTGGTGCGGGCGGTACTGCTTGCTCATGCTCGTCTGCCGGTGGAGCTGCTTCATCGTGCGGCGGGGTGCGCTGGCCGGAAGCAGAGGCAGAGAGGAGGGGTCGCGAGGCGAGACGAGGGAGGAGCGCGCGGGCTGGCACGTGTACCGTGGGGCCCGTGGCGAATGCGATGCTTCGTCCTGCGGTGGCTTGTCCCCCTTAGATGGCGCACGTGCGTAGAACCATTCTTTTCTGTCTTGTTAGATTCGCATTTTGATAATGCTATATATCAAGTGAAAAGTGAGAAGCGTCATCGAGCGACCGCATAGCGCAGTGGATTAGCGCGTCTGACTTCGGATCAGAAGGTCGTGGGTTCGACTCCCACTGTGGTCGCCTATTATCTTTTTCATTTTTAATCTTATTTGCCTTTTGCTTACCGAAAAGTAAAACTGAACATTTGTATCACCGTCAACGATGGTGTTAGATCAGAAAGTGTTGAGGTTCAGAGCTCAACCGTTCATGTCGGCACCAAAAGCGAGCCGTGAAGCTTGGAAACATGAAAGGTGGCATATTAATGTCACATATGAATTTTATAAAATTTAGTTTAATTTCACAAAAATATATAGGATTCAAAAGTTTCTCACGCAATTCAAGCAATACTAACTCTATTTAGGTGTCGATTTTCATAGAAATCAGATATAAATTTCATAGAAATTGATTCAGTTTCATAGAAAAAATATATAAAAACTAAAAACCCTCTCCATTTCAAATAACTATAAATGTACAATATTGAGTATTCCTGGGCTTGTTAAACTAAAAGTTTCATGAATTTAACTTAATAAAATCCATAAAAATAAATTCCTCATACTAAAAGAGTAGTGTGCTATGATAGTTGAGTGTATCAATAATATTTTTCATATTTAATATTTTATTAACAACAAAGTAAAAAAAACTTTAATTAGATCTAAAAACTCTCACATTTCTGAACGCCTGTTATCATGAGGTCCGTCCGGAAATGAAACTCGTAGCTGCTGAGGCCCCGCGCGTTGCCGACCAGGAAGTGAAGGCCTTATTTTATGCCCTGGACTGTTCGGCCCAGGAATTGTGACTTTCTTCCCGGTTCCAACACGCATCGATCATGTCTTGTGTATGTTTACTGTAGAGCAAATTACTTATTTCTCTCTGTTTTAAAAAGATATACTTTATTTGTCTCCAAAAGTTTTAACTTTTTATATATATCTGAATTCTAAAACTCTATCCTTTTTATTTTTTTTTTATATTTTTTGAGTTTGTATTTGTCCTTAAAAGTTTTTACTTTTCATATATACTCGAATTCTAAAACTCTATCATTTTTATTTTTTATATATTTTTTGAGACTATGGACAACTTTATCTTCAACAAAATATCTCTTATTTACCTTTAAATTAAATAAATGAAAAAATATTTAGATTTTTCTTTCAGATTAATAATTAATCAAAAACTAAGACAATATGAATAATATAATAATATAAGAACATAAGTACCCAACAATAATAATTTTACATATTATTATATTATTTTGAATGATATTATAAATGTGTTAAGTTATTTTCTATAATATGTAAAATTTTATTCATTTATTTAATTTGAAATAAATAAGAGATAGTCTGTTGAGAGCAAAATTGGTTATAAACTCAAAAAATATGAAAAAAAAAGATAAAAGAGATAGAGTTTTAGAATTCGGTTATAAATAAGAAGTATAAATTTTTATGAACAAATAAAAGATAGCTTCTTCAAAACTGAGGAAAATAAGTAATTTGCTCTTTATCATACCAGCAGCACAGCAGCAAGAGCATATGGGCGCCGCGCCGCTCATTGTAGTCGTCCCAAACAATTTCGATTTAAAAAAAACCAGACGGCTAGTTGGTCGCCGGTTTTGTTACAGTATCAAAACCCGATGCGCTGGTGAAATTAAGTTAGACTGATTTTATTTGTTTTAAAAAAAACAGATCAAATTTGATCGGTTTTTTAAACCTGAGCAATAGTAGTGGTAGCACACTGTCACACTGAGAAATCAATCCGGTCTTTGTACGGGATGCATCTTAATTAAAAAACTGTACTACCATTGTGACGGTACCGATTCACATAGAGTTCGTTTGCCTGCACGTATGGTTGCAAATAACTCGCATAAAGTGAAACAGATTTGATGCAGTCAGACTGATCACATATATGTTAGTGTGTTTGGTTGAATGCATATGACGAGATAGACTTAGAAAACATAATGTTTGATTGTTCGTACAAGTCTAATCTGTATGAGATAAAAGTAGAAAAAAATAAATTATTTTAATATTTAATTTGTATAACAACACTCTAATAATAGTTATTTTAATATTATATATATTAATCTATTTTAATATATATTAATATATTTTAAAATAAATTAATTATTTACTAATATTATTAATTATTTTACCTAAGCATGCACGAGCTGAGCTAAGCTCACGAGAAACATAAAATTTTTTTGTTTCCGCAGAGCCAAGCTACAAAACACGTTTTACATCCGATCAATCGAAAGCTGCACGGCCGCGGCCTGGCTGGCATCGGTGCGGGCATCCAAACATGCCCATAGTGCCTATTCACTCTCGGTCTGTACCGTACGTGGCCCCGTTGGGAGTGGACTGGTTGACCTACACCACCGGCAAGTCAAGATAATCGCCACGAGGCCCACGCCGCTGCCGCCGCTGGGAGACTGGGATCATGGGATGCCAAGCAGGATGTCAAGGACGACTGGTAAAAAACGAACGTGCAGTCGCCACTTCGGGTTGCGCGCTGGGCCATCGCAACGCGCCTCTGGCGCGAGACGACGAAGCGCACGTTCGCGGCCGCCTCGCCTTTGCGATGGTTCGTGGATTCACAAAATCTCTACGGCGCAGACAACGATTCCTTGTGCCGGATGGTGGCCGCTCCACTGCCCATTTTACAACTCCAGAAGCCATCAGTCAGTCAGTGGCATCGGAACAAAATTAAGCGTCACTCCTAATTGTTTGCCAAGTGAGCCCACATGTTCTGATAGCACAAATTTTTATTTCTGCTAAGTGGAACCGCTAACTATGCTCTTCAGCTTTTCTCTGTACTAATTCGCTAGAACCACTGGGTGGCACCGTTACACGAAATCGTATATTTTTGAGGTGTAAAAAAACATGCATCTAAAGTTACCCTCCAAATATATTTAGTTGAATAAACTAGTTTTTAAAATAAAAGGAGATTTTAAAATCTTAAATCTCATTTGAAATGAAATTTTTTTTATATTTTTCTGTGAAATTAAACTAATTCTTATAAATTTTTTGAATTTCCAACGATCCTTAAACTGAATAAGTTTAAACTTTTTTACACCCGTAAGTGTATTTATACACTGCAGAAAGAAACATGTGCGCCTGACAGGGGCACTAATTATTCACGAGGAAAGCGACAAATGGCCATATGCAACGCATACCGGCAGGTGGGCCCACTTCACCAGACCAAGGCCACATAAACAAAGGCTGAGCGGAAACGAAACCGACCCTTCATTCATTCATTCATCACACAACACCGCGGCTCAGCAGCGGAGGAGAAGCGAAGGCCGCGAGGAGAAGCGAAGGCCGCGATCCTCCTGCTCCGTGTGTGTTGGCCTCGTCGCTTCCGTGCCATCCGCGACTCGTCTCCCACCTCCCATTCCCGCCGTAGCCGCATGCCGCCTGCCCCGTAGCCGCCCGACGACGAGCGCCATGGCCGCCGGGTCCGACAGAGGTGCCGCTTTTTTCCCTCCCCCTTGATCCTTGATTGGTGGTCCGGTTCGGTGCGGTTCGCGCTCTGTTGATCGTTCGTTCGTTCGTTCGTTGAGGGGGTGGCTTTTCGTTGCGCAGGGGACGGCGACCTGGAGATCGGGCCGGCTTCGCCGAGGGCGGAGGGGGCGTCGTTGCCGGCATCCGACGCCGGGGGTTTGGAGGAGCCGCCGCCGCCGCAGGACCCGTCGCCGCCGCGGGCGGTGAAGCGTCCCGGCCTCGTGATGTCCTTCTCCGGGAAGCGTCTGGACCAGTCCCCGGGCGCGTCGCCGTCGCCGTCGCGGCCGGTGCTGGTCATGTCGCACTCCAGCAACCGGCTCGACCAGTCCTCGCCCGCGCGCCCCGTGCTCGTCATGTCGCGCTCCAGCAACCGGCTCGACCAGTCCTCTCCCGCGTCGTCGCCGGCGCCCGCCAAGGCTCCCCTGCTTGTGATGTCCGGCTCCGCCAAGCGGATGGACAGCTCGGGGCCGTCCCAGTCGCCGTCGCCGAAGGCGGCGGCCGCCGCGGCGCCGGTGCTGGTGCTCTCCAACTCCGGCAAGCGGATGGACCAGGCGGGCCGGAAGAAGTACGTCAAGCAGGTGACCGGACGGCACAACGACACGGAGCTCCACCTCGCCGCGCAGCGCGGGGACATCGACGCCGTGCGCCAGATCATCGCCGAGATCGACGCGCAGATGACGGGTGCCGGGGAGGACTTCGACACAGAGGTCGCCGAGATCCGCGCAGCCATAGTGAACGAGACCAACGAGAGGGAGGAGACGGCTCTGCTCATCGCTGCCGAGAAGGGGTTCCTTGACATCGTCGTCGAGCTGCTCAAACACTCCGACAAGGAGAGCCTCACCAGGAAGAACAAGACTGGACTTGATGCTCTGCACGTCGCTGCAAAAGAGGGCCATCGAGGTGAGCATCTCTCACAAATTTCAATATCATAAACCACTTGTGATTCCAAGTTGAATTCTGCGATAGCTTAATTCCCAGTTGAATGGTCAATGTCATACTAGTAACAAAGGAAACGTCAATCTTTTAGTACAAATATGTTCTCTGCCTACTCTTTAATCAATCCCAATGGAGTAGTTTTCAGGTGGCCAGTGCTGAAATCGGGAGTATACTAACTCTAGTGTGTTGCTACCTATAGGGCTAGATACAATACAATTACAAGCTCAGACTGCATTCATTTACAGTTCTATCAGTATTATACTTGATTTATAATAGAGAAATAAAGCACTGACGTTTGCTCATAGATATTGTGAAGGTACTTCTGGACCATGATCCATCCCTTGGGAAGACGTTTGGCCAATCAAATGTGAACCCTCTCATAACTGCGGCTACTAGAGGCCACACTGATGTGGTGAACCTGCTGCTTGAGCGAGTTTCTGAACTGGTTGAGCTATCAAAAGCCAACGGAAAGAATGCCTTGCACTTTGCTGCTAGGCAGGGCCATGTTGAAATTGTGAAGGCTTTGCTAGATGCAGATACTCAGCTTGCTCGGAGGACTGATAAGAAAGGACAGACTGCTCTACACATGGCAGTGAAAGGAACAAGTGCTGCGGTTGTTCGAGCGCTTGTGAATGCTGATCCAGCAATTGTCATGCTACCTGATAGAAATGGCAACTTGGCTTTGCATGTTGCCACCAGAAAGAAAAGAGCACAGGTATTCTTATGCGATTTTTAAATCTAGTGTAGATATATGAGCATCAGTTATTAGTTTCTTTCATACAAAATGCCATGTCCTGCTGCTTACAAATTTAGATCTTCTTCCAGATTGTAAATGAGCTTCTAAGTCTTCCAGATATGAACGTGAATGCATTGACCCGAGATCGGAAAACAGCATTTGATATAGCAGAGGGACTTCCATTATCAGAGGAGTCCCAGGAAATAAAAGAGTGTTTATCCCGTGCGGGTGCAGTCAGAGCAAATGATCTGAATCAGCCCAGAGATGAGCTAAGAAAAACAGTTACTGAAATAAAAAAGGATGTACATACTCAGCTTGAGCAGGCAAGAAAAACCAACAAAAATGTGTATGGCATAGCAAAAGAGCTGAGGAAACTCCACAGGGAGGGGATCAACAATGCAACCAACTCGGTCACTGTTGTGGCTGTGCTCTTTGCTACTGTGGCATTTGCTGCTATATTTACGGTGCCAGGTGGTAACTCTGATGACGGCGTAGCAATAGCTGTGCATGCGGTATCCTTCAAGATCTTCTTCATCTTCAATGCCATTGCACTATTCACATCATTAGCAGTAGTGGTGGTCCAGATTACTCTTGTTAGGGGTGAGACTAAAGCAGAAAGGCGGGTCGTTGAGGTCATCAACAAGCTGATGTGGCTGGCTTCAGTATGCACCACGGTTGCGTTCATATCCTCCTCGTACATTGTGGTGGGGCGACATTTCAGATGGGCTGCGCTTCTGGTGACCCTGATCGGTGGTGTGATCATGGCCGGTGTGCTTGGTACAATGACATACTATGTGGTGAAGTCCAAGCGCACTCGTTCAATCAGGAAGAAGTCGAAGTCGACAAGGAGGAGTGGTTCAAACTCATGGCTGCACAACTCAGAGTTTTCCGACTCTGAGATAGATCGGATATATGCTATATGAATCCAGTCCCAGCTGACCCCTCCAAATTTTCTGGGCAGTGATAGATGTAATTATGAACATGATCATGACCCCTGAGATACCATGGGTCAACTGTATACATTCCAATAAGCTCGGTGTAAACTGCCATCCCCCTTGTTCCTGAATCAGCCATTGGCTATGTACATTACTGCAGATAGATTGGTCATCAGAAATATATATAAGCAGCTTGTGCTGTGCTCCTTATGCACGGCCTTAATCAAATCCATCTCAACCTTTTGTCAATATAGGGGCAGTGGCGTGATGTATATGTGTCCTGCATATGTTGTTCTGTTCGTGGAGGTGCTGGAGAAGAGATAGAAGAAAGGCATGCCTTTTTTCCACTGGTTTTCCACCGCACGTGAGAAGCGAGAAATTTGCCGTTCTGATGTGCTGTTGCTTGGAGTGTGTTTTGCGCGTAGGACAGGACAACCCTGGAGGTGGACTGGTGGAGTGCGCTGCAAAGTCACGGCGATGGAGACGGGCGATCGGGATGTTGGGTGCGCCTGATTGCAACTTGATCGCCGTGTTCTGTCTTGCTCCGGTGCTGAAGAGTCAGATGGTAAAAAGATTCGAGAATAAAAATGACGCTAGAGGCAGTGGTTGCGGTCACGCGTTCCCAAAGCGGGAAATGTGACGTGCGGGATAAAGGTATTGGGAGTGGACTAGGTTGACCTGTTAATCTTATCTCCAGTCATATTCGTACTTGATTGAGTATTTACTACCGCCGCAATGAATCTATGATGGTGTTAAATTGAGGTTTCTTGTAGGACCATGCTAGACATAATTTAGCAGTACTGATACAGTTTTGAGCACACAATTAGCTGTGCATTTTTACAGTTCAGAAAGGATCAGAGCACTAGAGAAACCTAGTTAAAAAGCTCTGCACAACAATAGAATGCTCGCTTTACAATTGTTGCCGTTGGTTTCTTTCCTTCGCCACGAAGGTCGCTGGTGCGCCACCACCAGCACAAAGATTTTCAATTTGGAGCTTTATTATGCGTATGCGAATCTTGTAAAGCTCAAGATACAGCGCCTGCGCCTTCTAGGATCTAAGGCTGAGGCTTTTGTGGTATACTAGTACAGAAGAACGTTCTTGTGCTGGAAATCATGACCCCTTTTCATTTTTGATACTTGGAGTTGGAGCTGACACATCCATGATCCATCCTGGCCGACAATACTTTCATCTCAATGCCAACATCAGTGGCTGACGTGGATGAGGACGCATCGGTGCCGCGTCAACGGTCAACGTCCACATTTTCCTCCATCGTCCTGAAACAGACGCCTAGTCGTCATCGATCCAATGAGCTGACGGAAAATGACGTGACAAAAATAAAAACTCCTTCTGTTTTTTAATTGATGTCGTTGTTGATTTTTAAATTTAATTTTTATCATTTATTTTATTAAAAAATTTACTCGAATGTGTGAAATTTTAAGTTATGATTCAAATAACTTCAATGATAAATTAAATTATATCAAAATATGTGAAATTTATCAATTTTTTTTAATAAAACGAATAACCAAAGTTAAATTTAAAAATCAACAATGACATCGATTAAAGAATAGAGAGAGTATATACAGATAGCGAAAATGTAAGAAACTAACAAAAGCGCTACAAACGAAACTGGGTCAACAAACCATGCATCGCCAACTGCTTAATAACCATAGCTAAAGCGTCAGTGACGTACTATCCACGCCAGGGATCGTAATTAGTCATGTGGGGTTCTTCATTTAGGAAGAAGAAAACGATCGAAGAAAGCTTTTATCGGGACAAGATACTGTAAAACACAGCATAAGTTACATTTCTCCATGCCTGCTCGTGCTTTGATTCATCTGGGCATTATGTAATCGGCCGGCCCGGTTTCTTGTCTTCCCCAGCGCATCGCCTTCCCGTGGATTAGGGGCAGCCGGCATGGCTCACATGGACGCCGCAGGGATGCGCAGAGGAGTTCACGCCGGAGTGTCTCTTCCTGCCCGGCTCCACGTGTGCTGTGCTTGTGGCCGTCCAATTGTGCCCGTCGGGATGGTATTGGAGATTAGATTCTGCAGTATTTTATTCTTGATCCTCCATCATGTGCACTATCTTTATGTTCCTCCATTGGAAGGCGATCATGTGTTTCCCGGGCTTTGTTGCGATAATGTGCTTTTCGATCCCCTTGTGTTTATTATGTGGCGTTTCTGATTGCTTCTTCTTTATGCCCGAGTTTGAGGTGGAAATGGGACGGCTTTTGGCGTGTGATTGCGTAGTACGAAAGCGGAAGATGGTTGATTGAAAGGTTGAAGAGGCGTTGCTCAACCGCGTTGCGATCGGTTTGTATGCTTTTTTTTTCTGGTGCAAATTGAGGTGCTTTTGTGTGGGTAGATGAAGTGGGGAGGGCACTTGCATGGCACTAAGCAGCATCCTTTTATTGTTTTGTTCAGACTTTATTATTTTCCCCCGACTTTTGTGTCATCTTTCTTGGTGTTATTTTAGGCCCTGCCCTTAAACTTTGAAACCTTTCCAAAGATTTTAATTCCACAGAAAGTTTTCTAGAGTGAGTTGGAATTCGGAGATTTGGTAGGCGAATTTGCCAAGTGGATGCAGACGAAACGAAAACGCAGAGAAGAAAAAAGCAGTGGCGTCACTGTGTCAGCGACCGTCATCAGCCCCGCGGGCGGCAAACCGGCGGCGCGCGAGCTGAAGAAGCAGCAGGTGAGCGACATCAAGCACGCGGTGCGCTCGCAGCTGGAGTAGACGAGGCAGACTCGCGTGCGGATGGAGGGCATCGTGATCGAAGCGCATCAACAAGCGCCACGAGGAAGGCCTGAAAAACGCCATCAACTCGACGAACGTGGTGGCCGACTGGCCGTGCTGATCGCGACGGTGGCCTTCGCGGCGATCTTCGCGGCACCGGGGAGAACAAGATCATGTGGGTGGCCGTGACCTGACCATCATGGGCGCTATCATTCTGGTGACCACAATCGGCACCGCCCTCTACTGTAACTGGGTTATCGCGCGCCGGATGGAGGCCAAGCGGACGCGCAGCAGGAATCGTTCCTCGCTCAGCCGCTCCCGATCCTTCTCCTGCTCCGGCTTGTCGGAGGGCGAGTTGATCGACGAGGAGTTGAAGAAGATGTACGCCATCTGATAGAGTACTGACGCTTGCCGCTTCGCTTTGGTTACGTGCCGTGGCGCGTGCAGGGCTAACAATTTTTCTGCATCGCGTTCAACAATTCGCTGGTTGCTGAGAGAGAGAACGAAACTAACCGCACATTTAGATGCATAAAAGATACGACGAGTGATTCTACAAAAGTGTCAAGCAAATAATCCGCGATTAGAACTGAACTGCACAGCTTCATGTGTGTGTACTGCTAAGCTGAGATGAGCTGTTCGCCTGTTCGGGCCATTATAGCAGTAGACTAGCCCACGGCCCATCTGCACGACACCTACAAGAGTGTGCACGGGCCCAATTGTAGGGTATTGCTACCATGCAAAATATACACGGGCCTTAGTGTGATTCTCAAACCAATGCATTGCTCTTTCTCTGTCTCTACTTAGTAAAAAAAACGCAGTTTTTTTATGTACATCTAATAAAACGTACTCAACAGAGACGGTTATACTTACGTGCATAATAATAAATGCATTCAAAGTTGTTCTTTTTTACAAATTCGACGGAACAAATCTCTTCTCAGACATATGTTACAAATTTAACGTTTAAACTTTTCCGAATCTCTCTTTCGCGCACAAAATACATTGTTGGTCAACCGGCAGAGTAGCTATTTGGTTATACATTTTTGGGCCCACAAAATCCGATCGTTCGTGGTGGAAGATGAACCAGGTTTATAGGAGATTCTGTTTTTTCATCTATTATGCACGACGTAGGCAACCGAAGGCAAATCGTTCGAGTTGATTAAGGAGAACGACTGCGCCGCGGTTGGCGACAAGCCGCAGAAGCAGCAGATCAGCGTGAAGCGAGGTGAGCCCACGGGCTAGCAGTATTACGTTCTCCAACCTGGACCCGAACATCGCCGTGATCGTGCAGATGGTGTATTGCTCTGCCTCGGCGCTGTGATTGTGCAGACCGTGCCGCCGCGTCTCATCGGGCGTGATTGGATGCCATCTCAACGTGACCAGGCTGGTATCTCAGGAGCCAAGCCTTCGCTGGCCAGCGTCGCACGGGCCAGGCCAGGTTGCGGAGAAACGAAATTCGAGGCTGAGAGCTCTTTCATGCATCCGAACATGCGATGCAGATGAGGCGTGCAGACGACCAAACACTCTTTCGCTGCACGCACAGAACTTGACTAGCAGTGCTCCGCGAACCAATCAAGCGTCAGTCGCATGCAAGCAGCCTGGCCGGGCGTCGTGCGGCGAACCAATCAGCCCCAATTGATACTGCTCTGCCTCCGCGCCGCCGATCCGCCTCGGCGCTACAGCTCCGCCCCTCCGAGCCGCCGCGATTCGGCGTCACTGCTCCGCCTCGGCGCCCCAGTCCCGTATGGAGCCGCCGCGTCACATGAAGCAAGCAGTGCCGATGCGTATCGGCACCAGCGCTCCACCTCGACGCCCCCGCTCCGCCTCTCAGAGCCGTCCCGTCGCATGAAGCAAGCACAACCGTCACGTCTCACCGTCACTACTCCGCCTCGGTGCCCCGACTCCACCTCAGCGCCTCAACTCCGCCTCTCAGACCTGTCGCGTTGCGTGAAGCAGTGCCCCCGCTCCGCCTCTCTTGGCGCCAACGCTCCGCGCCGCTTTGCGCCGACCGGCGAGTGATTCTTACATCCCCCGATTTCAGTTCTGTCAGTCTGGTTTAAACTTTTACTACGGTGATAAATAATGAGAATTATATAATTTTAAATTTAATATTTTTTTTCGATCGTAGCGTTAGCACGGACATCGGTGCTAATATTTGTAAAATCTTCTTTGCTATAACATTTTTAGAGCTGTAAATTGTCTTTGAGAAATAAAAGGCACCGGTGCTAGACAATAGTCTCAACGTTTATAACGGTATAAGGGGAACAAAATCATCTTATTCTTGTTACGAAGTAGATGTTGGTTCTATCATATTAATGTATCGCTTAACTAACCAATAATGTTGCTTTAGTTTGATATTTGTGAAAAGAATAATTAGTTTAGCAAATGCCTTTCAGATGTACTTACTGGAGAAGTTAGTACATGCCCTTGAGGGCGGATCTGCAGAACACTGAAAAAGTAGTTACCGGCTCTGTACAGAGACAAACCTCTCCAGCAACCGGGCCCGCGGAGTTGACCTTGCACAAGAATACAGCTACGGTTTCGTACACCTCTGGACTGGAAGAAGTGTCTCCTACTGTCCTACAGAGCCGAGACACGTAAAGCCTGCCCCTCTCTGTCCCCACGGGACAACGACCCATGCACACCAACGTGCCGCGCCTCGGTACCCTCGCAAATGCAAAAGCACGGCCGCAAAACCTCGCTCCGGTTGCCATCGCCTTTGCTGCTCGCGTCACAGCCTGTGCGTTACGTCGGAGAACAGTGAAAGGCGCATGCGTCCGGCCACATGCCGGAACCGGGCCAGCCGCGGGTCATCCCTTATCGCCGTGCTTGGAACCAAATCCAAAAGGCTCTCAGGGAGTCATGATACCGGCAGTGCTAGAGTAGAGTCTACTGCGATTTCTTTCCGCAGGTTAACCGCGCCGCTCAACTCACGTCACCACGCCGTGCATGCATGTGAGGCTAGGTCGGGCAGCAAAGGTCTTTCTACGCTCTTCCTCCCCTGCACCTTTTACCCGCCACTCGAGTGCCTTTGCCGACTGCCATGGCGGCTCTGCCTGGAGAGAACGGGGGTAGGGTAGGGCGGCGAGAGCCCAGCGCGCAAAGGTAATTGCTGCCCGTGCAAAGGAGCTTTAGCGACGTCGTCTTTGCCTCCAAAGCTTGAAATTTCTGGCTGCTTTGCATGCCGATTCTTGCCACTGATTCCATCATTCGACCGGGTGATAGAGATTGGCGCTCCAGTAACATCTAGCGAAAGCTCAGCGTGCACCACTTGTCTTTGTGGAGTACTAGTAGTAATCAAGATTTGGTAACAGGGGACGGAACAAAACATTCTCGTCATGGCCGTCCACATCGAGATCCAATGCGGTCAAAGAAGTTAAGGCATGCTAGTACAGCAGTACAGTAGCGCCACCGCACTGCCGGAACGCCGTGACAAACACAGCAGGTGGTATGGTCGTCTCTCCGGTCCGGTCGGTCATGTGCGCCGGCCGGCCACCCGCAGCAACGGCACCACAAATCCGGCCGTGACTCGCGACCGGACCGGGAGAGCGTAGTGCGGGTGGTTGCGCAGCTTCGTCGCCTCACCTTTCCGGCCTTTGATGATGCCCTGGCTTTCGCCGGTGCCGATCTATCGAATCGCGCGCTTTTCCTCCGGGCTCGCGCCTCGCATGATCGCATCGCCACCGCGTCGTCGCGCTCCGTCTGCGGCGGCATCATTCCGCCAATCCGCCGCCGCGCCGCGAGGACGAGGTCGACGTGGTTGTGTGCGTGGCTGCGCGCTTTACTCGCACTGAATGAGCCGGCGGCAGGTCGTCAGGCGAATGGCGATCCTGAGCCGGCCGGCCGACTAGCAGTAATGCCGGTGATGACGACGTGATCCTATTTTTGCTACGGAAATAGCGTCATCTACAGCACAAGTGCTGGCCTGGCCCCGCGTACGTACGTGTTCCTGAAGCCGAGACCTCGAACGAAACATGTGCGTTCAGAAATTCTTTCTTTTCTACTGCTCCTATCTGGTGACTGAATAATTGGACAGACAAGATGAGATAGAAAATGGTTTGAAATGCACTTATGTGCAGGAACTGGATGGAGGTTGATCTGCGTAAGCGAGAAAAAAGCGGAGCTCTTCACATTATTGGGATCACTTTCGGAGTCCATTTGCACATGTCACTAGTACTCATTGCTAATAGTTGCAGTAGGCTGGCGCGGATCGAGTCGGATTGCTAGGCCAGGAAAGCGGCGGCCCGGGGCGGAGGGTGGCGGCGTCTCTGACGCTCTTCCGGATGAGCCCCAGCTGCTGCTGCGACCGCTTGCAGTGGGCGATGGCGCCCTGGATGAGCCCCTCAGACTCGGACCCCGCGCTGTTGCTCCTCTTCAGAGCCGGGCCGGCGCCAACGCCACCGCCGGCGCCGGAGAGTCTCCTTGCCGAGGACGAAGAAAAACGCGGCTTTGGCACCGGCGCCAGTGCCGCTGACGGTGACGTCGCCGCGTGCCGCCACCTGATCACTCCGGAGAAGGATTTGCGTTGGCAGGCGGCGGCCGTGGCGTGCTCCTCCTCGTCCATCAGCTTCTCCTGCTCGATGCTGCTCCTCAGGGTGGTCGGCGCTGCCTTCCTGGCTCTGGCCCTGAAGCCACCGTTGCCGTTCTTGATTTCGCCAAACGGTGCCTTGTAGGAGCTGGTCATCTTGCTCTCTCCGTATGGCGTCGCCCTGGCCCTGACACGGACGGGCCCGCCGTGGCATCGCTTGTCGTCGGAGCACGAGGTCCTGACGAACAGTGACCGGAAGAACGCCCTCGACGCCTGCAGCTTCGCCTGGACCGCCCGCGCTGCCTTCCTGCGCCGGGAGCCCTCCACCGCGCGCGCCCTCGCCGCCGGCTGCGCGTCGCGGAACCCGGCGGGATGCGAATGCTGCTGCAGCGGAGCAACCGTTGCGGCGCTCCTCCTGCCGCCACCGCTTCCGGCATCAACTTCCTGCGTCTTGGCCCCTATCTTCGTCATGGCCTTGTGCGTGGCCGCCGCCACCTCGCGTCGGTAGAGCAGCTCGTCCGCGCTGCTCCGGCGCACCTGGAATTCGAACACTCCGCAAGAGCTGAGATCCAGGTCGATATACTCCTCCTCACCGAAAAAATGCACGCTGGCAGCGGAGACAGATGTGGCTGCTGCTCTCGTCATTGCCGCGCCGCCTTGCTGCGCCGTCGCTCTGGGGCACATTGCCTGCTCCGATGGGCCGAGCAATATGAGGAGGCAGTGTCAGGGGTTTGAAAATTTTTATGGGCAAGCAATGGCAGCGGCAGTGTGTGGCAATGCAGGGAGGGATCCAAGAAAACAGAATGATGGTGGGGGTGGGAAGCCTGGACCCTGTCTTGGAGGCTGCTCAATGAATGATGCCCAGGGTTTGTCTTGTGCTCAGTTCATTCCTACTCCTAGATCACAATATCAGATGTGGATGTGCTCTTCCTGCAGGGATCTAGCAGTTGTACTGTTATGCATATCATAGTATTTGTAAATTGGAAAATATAAAACAAATTATCAAATATAAAGTATAAGCAATCACACTTTACAAAAAGCAAGCAGTAAGCAGATTTGGCTTTTCATTGACAGTTTACCCAAAATATGTTTGAAAAAGCTCCTTCCTGACTGTCACTGGCTCACTACATACCCCACCTCCATCCAAATTCAACAGAAGCTGGAGTCCGTAGTATAGAACAGATGACGTTTACTGCTTGTTTACTCCATGCATGGTGGTACATGGTGAGCACGTATGACAAAAGCCGAGGTTGACAAAGCTAGGGCAATGCCTTCTTTGCGCAGAGAAAGGGTCGAGAGCTTCTTTTGTTCCTTTGCGTTCTTTTAGCGCCTGTGATCTTTCCGCTGTCAACTAAAGTTGAAGAAAAGAACAAAGTCAAAAAAGGATGAAGATGCAGACGGGTAAGTAAAAGAGAAAACGGTATACCTTTTCAATGTCAGGATGGAGCAGTAAAATGGACGCGTGTACACGTTTAGGGTTCCCAGTCCCTTATGTACTTGTCATATGTGCAGGCTGATCAAATCCAAATCCATATTCACAGGACATACTCTTTTCTTTTTTAATTAATATCGTTGTTAACTTTTAAATTCAATTTTGATTATTTGTCTTATTCAAATAATTTGTTGGAATGTGTAAAATTTTAAGTTATGATTCACATAACTCAAATAATAAATCAAAATATATAAAATTTATCAAATTATTTTCGAATAAAATAAATGGTTAAAGTTAAATTTAAAAGTTAACGGCGACAACAATTAAAGAACAGAGGAAGTATGATCATAAAAAAGTTTGAGCAGTAACGAGCTTTCAAATGTATCCTCTCCATCCGTTAAAAATTGTTATCGCCGTGCATGAGATGAGCCTTGCGCCTTCTAGTTCTGCGGCGGCCTGGACTTGTGGTGGACGACGGTGCTGCGCTCGCCTCTCACCCTCCACGGGGAGTGTCTCGTGCGGCGAGGGAGGCAGGAAGAGAAAAAATCCTATGATATCCATTGTCGGTTCTACGTGGTACTACCAGATTGTAAAAAGGTAAGATCTAATGCCATACAACACAAAATTTTTGCCCGGCAGGCGGAGGGAATGCGCCGGTGCGAGCGGATTGCTTTGCCCGCCTTCCCGGTGGCGCCGCGCGGCCGACGAACTTCTCGGGATTGTGGGTGAAACTCGTGCCGTGTTGCCGGATTTTGGTCTTTGGCAGCGGGCCTCAGCTGAGGCAGACGATCGGCCCACATTCAACGTTACAGGATGCTACCATTTCCGTGCACGTGATTTTACTTATTTTGTTGATATACTTGTGCATTCTGTCATACTGCATACAAAGTAGCAGATGTTAAACTGTAGTTTTCTTTTTTCGGTGTCTATGAGTGCAGATCCGAACGTGTCGGAGAATAAAACTGTGGTTCGGAGGTGATCAATACCTTTAGATCCGGTTGTCGGAGTTGTGGAAGACAATCCGGCCATCTGTCTTTTGTCGATGCGGTTCTCTGCGCTAAGGCAGTGTTGGTCGGTGGCGAGGGCAGTGGCGTAGAAGTCACGGCGACGTCGTCGATCTCTCGGTGACAGCGGTCGTCGTGGTAGTGACGGCGGTGGTGCTTCCCGTCGGCACAACGGCCCCTCACAGATCGAATTAGGGTTTATTAGTGGGGTGTGACGGTACGGACTAACTCATGTGTGAGTACCAGTCGGCCCCTATCTCTATTTATTGTGGCGCTGGTGACAGAGACCCACCAGTTATAATAGGCTGGGCGCCTCCGATCAAAGCGTGATTAGGTCAAAGGTCCATTTAGACCGTTGGGCCAAAACGGGTGGAGATCAATTTCTAACATTCTCTCCCTTGATCTCACTTTATACTTTTATTTTTAATACTTTTTAACTTTACTTATTCCATTACAAATTAATGCATAGAACTGTCTTATCGTCACGATCAATCGTCGGTAGATTTAACAGCTACAATGCACTTTTCTGTTATGAAATAGTTACTATACATTTAGATCATTTTTTAGTTCAGAAATCACAGACTTTCTCTTAAACCCATGCCGGCAATATGTTCAATGAATACTTTAGACGGTAAACCTTTAGTAAGCGGATCCGCTAACATTTTTGCGGTACTTATATGCTCAAGACTTATTATTTGATCCTGAACTTTATCTTTCATAATATAGTACTTTATGTCAATGTGTTTGACAGCACCACTTGACTTATTGTTGTGTGCAAACGTTACTACGGGTTCATTATCGCAGTACAACTTAAGTGGTCCATAGATATCGTCAAAGACTTTTAAACCGGGTATGAACTTTTTAAGCCAGTTCACCTGCCCCGTAGCCTCATAACATGCAACAAACTCGGCATACATTGTGAACGATGTAGTAACAGTTTGCTTTAAACTTTTTCACAAAATAGCTCCTTCAGCGAGAGTAAACACATATCTGAATGTATACTTTCTATCATCTCTCACATAATCAAAATTCGTGTACCCCACTATATAGAGTGAATTTGAACTTCTGTATGTCATCATGAGACCTTTTGTTCCTTACAAATAATGCAAGACTTTCTTTATCAATTTCTAATGTTCTATTCTAGGATTGCTCTGAAATCTACCAAGTAACCCGGTAACAAATGCTAAGTCAGTACATATACATACTTGAGTATACTGTAAGCTTCTGACAGCTGAAACATATGAAATCACTTTTATTTGATTGATCTCATATTGGTTCTTGGGGTATTGAAAATCTCTATATCTGTCATCCTTGACTATTGGTGCAGGTGATGAACTACATTTATGCATACCATATTTCTTTAAAACTTTCTCTATGTATATTTTTTGTGACAGTCTCAATACTCTTTTGTTTTTATCTCAGTGAATTTCGATTTATAAAACGAATGAAGCTTCACCAAGATCCTTCATATCAAAGTTTGAAGATAAAATCTTCTTTGTCTCCAGTAGCAGACTGACGTCACTACTAGCAACTATGATATCATCACATACAAGATTAGAAAGATAAACTTCTCATCTTTAAACTTTAAATAAACACAGTTGTTCTCTATATTTTCTTTAAATTCAAATTTTTTTATTGTATTATTAAACTTCAAGTACTACTGTCTTGAAGCTTGCTTTAACCTATAAATAGATTTCTTTAGACGGCATCCCATTCTTTTATTTTCTTTCACGACAAAGCCTTTCGGTTGTGTCATGTAAATATTTTCTTCTAAATTCTCATTAAGAAATACTGTTTTTATATCCATCTGATATAACTCTTAATCATAATGAGCCACTAGTGTCATTATAATTCTGAAGGAATCATTACATGAGACTGGAGAAAAAATCTCATTGTAATCAATTCTTTGTTTTTGCGTAAAACCTTTTGCCATGAGTCATGCTTTATATCTTTCGACATTTCTTTGAGAGTCGAGTTTTATTTTGTAGACCCATTTACAACCTACTGTTTTAGTTTCTTTAGGAATTACTTCCAAATCCCAGACTTTATTAACGTTTATGGACTTTATTTCTTCTTCCATGGCCTCAAGCCATTTTGAAAAGTTTTCACTTCTCATGGCTTCTTCAAATGAGGTGGGATCATCCTCTATTTGAAATTTTTTTGTCTGATAACCTTCATAGTCATCAGAAATAGCTGATCTTCTTGCTCTTTGAGACCTCTTTGAGGCCTCTTCATTTTATACATTTTCTGTTTGAGGCTATTCTTGCTCCCCCTCACTTGTGGCAATAGGTTTTATAGGATATTATAGAACAGATTTCTTATTCTCATTCATTGTTGTCACAGGAGGAACAATAATAGGTGCTTGCACCACAGTATCTTACACTGTCGGTGCAACGACAACAAGTAGTGTAAAGAATAGCTCTTAAATCATCGGAGAGGGCGTATACGTCCGCTTCTCTTTAAGGTCAATCTCTCGAGCTACCATGCTCCTTCTAATCATCTCATCTTCTAAGAAGACAGCGTGTCTTGTTTCTGTAAACTTTGTATGTCTGTCTAGACAGTAGAAACGAAAACCTTTTAACTTTTCTGGGTAACCAATAAAATAGCAACTCATTGTTTTGGGATCTAGTTTCTTAAGATTTGAGTTAAATACTTTAGCCTCAGCGGGACTCTCCACCATACACGTAAGTGGTTTAATGAGAGAACTCTCCCTGTTCACAACTCATACGGTGTTTTCGGCACCGACTGACTTGGTACTCTGTTAACAATATGAATAGCGATTTTTAACGCCTCCATCCATAAACTCAATGGTAGTGTGGAATAGCTCATCATGCTTCGCACCATGTCCATCAGGGTACGGTTGCTTCTTTCAGCTACTCTATTTTACTGAGGTTCGCACGGTGTAAAATACTAGGCCACTGTCCTATTTTCCTGTAGAAACCTTGCAAAAGGTCTAGAAACTTGTCCATGCAGGGTATGCCGACCGTAGTACTCCCCTTATGATCAGATCGAACTATCTTAATCTTTAAATCATGTTGGTTTTTTACTTCAGCCTTAAATATCTTAAATTTATCTAAGGCTTCATTTCTTTCTTTGATTGGATAAATATATCCATATCGGGAGTAATCATCCGTAAATGTTATAAACGAGTCATAACCATTTATACTCTTCACAGAAAAAGGACCACAAATATCTGTGTAAATAATTTGTAGAACTCATGTGCATCTTTTTGCATCTTTCTTAATTTTCTCTACATATTTTCCTTTGATGCATTCTCTGCATTGTTTTAAGTCTAAGAACTCTAGTGGCGGAAGAATATTATTCTTAACTAGTCTTTCTATTCTTCCTCTCGAAATATGGCCTAAACGACAGTGCCATAATTTCGACGACGCATCTAGAGTTTTTTTTCGTTTTCTATTTTCATTGATAGACGAGGATTCGTTTATCTCGCACGCAACGTTTTTATTATCGCATACGACGTTCACATCATCACATAGTGATAATAAATAAAGCTTATTTTGTAATATGGCAAGACCAATACATTCTTTATTAAACATTATTTCACA
Organism: Zoysia pacifica; assembly: GCA_001602315.1. Lineage (NCBI taxonomy): Eukaryota > Viridiplantae > Streptophyta > Magnoliopsida > Poales > Poaceae > Zoysia > Zoysia pacifica. The sequence goes on along the minus strand of BCLH01000031.1, from coordinate 211,273 downwards.
CTTGCCATTTTCAAAATGACAATCATAACCATCATTATCCAAACATAAAACACTAATTAAATTTCTTTGTAGAGAGGGTACATAGAGAATGTCTCTAAGTATAAGAGTAAAATCATCAGCTAGCTCTAATGAAAGATCACCAACGGCTTTAACTTCTGCTTCGACTCCATTTGCAACTTTAATGCATCTTTCTCTTCTTTGCGTAGTCCTCGTCGAACGAAATCCCTGCTAAAAATTTGCAACATGAACAGTTGCAGTAGATTTTGAATATTGCACATACATAAATTCATTTATAAAGGTAATAATGTTCTAACCTTTCTTTGCCACGATCATCTTTAAATAGGAGAGACAATACTTCTTGTAGTGTCCCGTCTTCTTGCAGTGAAGACACTAGTCTTTGTTTACTGTAAATTTATTCTGTTGAGGCTAATGGACATTCCCTTGTTCTTTGAGGAGTGACTGTTGAAATTTTTTCTTTTGTTGTCCTTCACATATTTGATAGAATCACCATATAAAACTTTAATTCTGTCCTTCTCTTGCACACATATAGTTATGCACTTTTTCAAGTCCCATGTCTCGGGTTGCATATTGTAGTTGACAACAAAGGTGTCAAACTCTTTTGACAAAGAGGCAAAAATCAGATGGATAAAGAGCTCATCCTTGAGATCTAAATCTATTGGTTTGAGCTTAGATGCCATATTGCTCATCCTCAGTATGTGCTCTCTAATACCACCGTTACCACCAGAGTATATTTCTGTCACAAGTTATTTAATTATTTGTGTAGCATATATCTTTGAAGAGCTAGTAAACTGACTCTTTATTTTTTCAAGGTACTCTGTGACAATGTCACACTCTTAGATTGGGCCTACAATTGCAGGCTTAATCGTGTTCTTTATCACAGCCATATACTTTTTGTTGGCTGTGATCTATTTTCTATGCTCAAGGTCATAGAACATCTTTAAAGAAGCATAGTCTCTCTCTCTAGTCTACTAAGCAGCCTCAGGCTCATTTTCTTTCCCCACTGGCTCCTCAGGCTCAGTGGAACATGCTATAATGAGGACCCAGTCCATCTCAGGTAAAATAAACGCTAGGTCTATCTCTTTCTTTCACTCTTCATAGTTGTCAACTTTATCTCTTTCTTTCACTCTTCATAGTTGTCAATTTTGAGAGCGGGTATCTCTTTGATATAACTCATTATGTTGTATTTGACTGTAAATAAATCAAATAAAGTGAAAACATAATAACAATAAAATTATATGTCTTATTTTTAATGTTGGTAAAAAATATGACACATAATTTTATATTATACATTAAATCTATGTCATCGTTGGACAGAAATAGAAATAATGCATAAAATATCAATTACAAAAATTATAATACAGTTATTATCAACGTTGGTAAAAAAATAACAATATCATAATTATCTGAAATTTTTACTAATTTTTCAAAATTAAATTCTCCCGTTGGTTCGAATTTAATAATGAAAATAATTTCTTTAAGTACGCAGCGGAAAATAAAATTTCTCTAATTTTCAGAGATATTTACTTTATTTTTCTGTTATGTCAAAATTATTTCATTGGTTCAAATTTTGAACAGATTTAATTAGGTAAAAAATTACTCAATTAATCAATTAAAATGGCTTCTGAGAAAATTCCCACTGTAACAGTATCACGTGTGCGGCCCAGCATGCGTGTTT
>BCLH01000031.1:189687-209511 GCA_001602315.1 Zoysia pacifica | reverse complement strand
GGGGGGGGGGTGCCGCGAGCCGTGCGGTTTCTCCCCTTTTTTCCACAGATTTTTCACGGAGTCCGAGGGCTCCGCCACAATGAAGTCTGTCTGGGTTACGCCGCCGGCTATATTCTTTTGTTTTTCACTTTTCTGTGATGTGCTCGCGGGTAGGGTTCTGGCGAGCTTTTTTTATACTCATCGGGATCCGCTCCTAGGATAGGCTCCGATACCAATGTAGTTTTCTTTTTTCAGTGTCTAGGAGTGCAGATCCGAGTCTCGTGTCGAGGAATAAAAGTATAGTTCGGAGGTGGTTAATACCTTCGGATCCGGTTATCGGAGTCGTGGAAGTCGATTCGGCCATCTGCCTTTTGTCGATGCGGTCCTCTGCGTTAGGGCAGCGTCGGTCGGTGGCGAGAGCAGTGGCGTAGAAGTCACGGCGACGTCGTCGATCTTCCGGTAACGGCGGTCGTTGTGGTGGTGACGGCGGTGGTGCTTCCCGTCGACACAGCGTCTCCTCATAGATCGGATTAGGATTTGTTGGTGAGGTGTGGCGGTACGGACTAACTCACGTGTGAATATCGGTCGACTCTTACCTTTATTTATTGTGTCGTTGATAACAGAGGTCCACCAGCTATAATGGCTAGACGCCTCTGATCAGGACGCGATTAGGTCAAGGACTCATTTAGGCTATTAGGTCAAAATAGGTAGAGATCAATTTTTAATATAAACTTTTTATTTTCTTAACATTCCATGTGATTTTGCAGGTTATCTTTGACAGATGACAAATATCAGGTACTCTCTTTATTCTAATTTAGTTGTCATTCTAGATCCGAACACAAAAATTAATGAGAGTGAATAAATAAAATGTGTTGAAAACAAAGAGAAAAAAATAGTAGGGATAGAGATATAGGAGCATTAGAAATAAAAAAATGTGTATTGAAAAGTGAAGATGACAAAAAAATTAGAAAAAATACGAAGATGCTAAAATGAGAGTAATTTAGAATACAGGGAGTAAACTCCGATGGACGGGCATTGAGAGCAAACGTGAAGTACCACCATTTCACCTTGGAAGAACTGTTGGAAATTAAGCGGTCAAATGAAGTGGGTTTTAATCTAAAGTAGACCGATCTTGTTCTTTTACTTTTTTTAAGAGGTAAACCACCCGTTAAATCTAAATCATCGAATTTTAAAAAATAAAAAATTACGAAATGTAATGTACGCTCAGCAGACAGGGGATTCATAGATACCGCCGATTTCTTTCATGTAACTGCGACGACGGCGCCCGAATGAGACAATCTCTGGCGATGCTGTGTACGAGTTTCTTTCCCGGTGATGGAGTCGCAAGATTTCTTCCCCCTTCCTGGACGCAAACGTTGCAGCTCGTGCGCCTGCCAGCGTCGACGCGGCGACGATGGTGGAGCCGGCTCGTGCGTACTTCAGCGTCGACGCACGATCCTGGAGTCCTCGACGTGGTGGCGAAGGAGCAGGGGGAGGCAACTTCGTGCAGTTCGTGAAGCATCCTGAAGTCAACGCTGTGTCAGATTGAGGCACGGACTACCAGTGTTATTTTATTTCATGAATATTTGTGGCATTTGATCTATTTCTTAATTATTTACAGTTCAAATGTCATTTTTGTCTCAGATTATTGAAGCATTACTAGTGCAATAAATGTAACTTTTCAAATATATCAAATGTGTTTCTTTCCAAAACTAAAGGAGTTAATTTGTCGCATGCATGGATTTTCAAAACTTGTTGATTTACTTTTAATTTAAATATTATAATAATTATTAATTATTTTAGTGTTTTTATCTCTTATAAAGTTAAAAAACTATTTTTTTTTCGGGATCTGTAAAAATAAATGTCTCATATTCATTTAATATACCGTAGAATTTGCCTATAATAAAACATCATATTGACCTTGAGTCCTTGAGCGCTCTGCCTTGCGAACTGTGCTTCTTGTTTCCTTGCTTCATTTGGGAGATGAGATGCGAAGCTCAGCTTGCTTCGGCGCTCGTTGACTCGCTCCCATATTCCGGATCTGCAGCATCACCGACGCGCGTCCATGATCGACGATGTGCGGTTGGATTCATGGCCAACGTATTGGGGGCCACACTGGCGCTATGGAGTGTCCTGGCGGGGGGCACTCTATGTGCACTGTCGTGGTGCTTTTGTAATAGGTAATCTTAACCTGAGCTAAATTTCTACACATCGATGCACGGATGTCCTCTCTTTTTTGCTTATTTGTTTCTGCAGATAGAATCATGGCATTGTTTTAGCCTTTTTTTACATCAACATTCCTCAACATCTCTGTTGAATGTTTTTTGAGTAAATTTCACAAAACTACAAGTATTTTATCTATATTATTACAAAATTACAGAATTAAGCTATAGTTTTAGAAAAGTATAGATTAACTACAGTAATTTTATCGATATATGTATAAAATTTGTAGTTTTGTGATAAATTGAACATAAAATTTGTAGTTTTATGATAATTTAGATACAAAACCTATAGTTTTGTGAGAAATTAGATACAAAATATGTAACTTTATGAAAGTATAGCTTAAATCTATAGTTTTGTGATAATATTAATAAAATATATGTAGTTTTGTGAAATTTACTTATATTTTTTTTTTAAGGTTATCCTTGACAAATGGTACTTATCAAGTGATTAAAACACCAACATATACAGAAGAATGCCATCACACAAGGTTTTATCTTGGAAGATCTCAAAAGGGGGTGTACTTTACATCGATTCAGGATTACTCCCAACTTCAGGTTTGGATTCTCCTTGACAAATAGTACTTATCAAGTGATTAAAACACCAACATATACAGAAGAATGCCATCACACAAGGTTTTATCTTGGAAGATCTCAAAAGGAGGTGTACTTTGCATCGATTCAGGATTACTCCCAACTTCAGGTTTGGATTCTGCTTGACAAATGGTACTTATCAAGTGATTAAAACACCAACATATACAGAAAAATGCCATCACTTAAGGTTTTGTCTTGGAAGATCTCAAAAAGGGGTGTACTTTGCATCGATTCAGGATTACTCCCAACTTCAGGTTTGGATTCTCAATGAATCAAATGGCCAGACGGTTTGGGTACTGAAGCATGATATTGACCTTGACCCTTATGGCTCGCGGGTAGCCCCACTATATTCTAACTATCATGAGCTAGTTGATGGTCCTTGGGTTTTAGCGGATGAAGATAACGATAATGATAATAACATGGTGCTGCAGAAAGATACTAATTGGGTTTTAGCGGATGAAGATAACGATAATGATAGTAACATGGTGCTGCAGAAAGATACTAATTGCGAATGGAATTCTGACGAAGATGACATTTTGGATGGTGATGACAATGGCCAGCAGAGAACACACATTGACTTCCTTGGCTTTCACCCTTACAAAGAGATTGTATTCTTGATGGGATCTTTTATTGGAATAGCCTACCACCATTTGAATACGTCGAGAGTTCCAGTATTTGGGAAAATTACGCCCAAATGATTACTACTACACGCATGCCGCAGGTGTATATGAATCGTTTCCGTATACCCCCTGCATGACCGGACACCCTCCAGAAACCAACCAAGAAAATCATCCAGACAATCAACAATAGTATCGCAGACTATTAAACTGGATCAAATGTCCTCATCCAGATGCTCTATCCGTATTTCTGATTAGTACCTGCTTCTTTATTCTTATGATTTCGATCTTATCAGTATGTCTGTCATGCATGTACATATGCTAATATTTATTTTATGATGATTTTTGGGCTAGTATGTAATGTAATTCTGTAACAGTTATGTATTTGCACAATTATTCAACGAATCAAGAGCACGTTTTCTAGTAGTATTTTGTAGAGAGAACTTTTCTGTGCCGTTGTATTGTAAAATGCAAAAGCAAGAAAGTGCTTTGCCAGATATGTTACAATGCTTGAGTTAACCGCAGTGATACAATCTGATAGTTAAAAATAAAGATACCTAATCAAAAGTATCAAATTGCTGACTCAATGCTAAAAATGATGAACCCAATGCCAATTTTTAAAAATAAGTAAACTCGATACCAAATTCTTTTTTCTGTTTTCCTTTTCATAAGTATACCTGAAATTGGTCCACAGCTTCAACAGCATTTTTTTTCTAAAAAAAAACTGCATCCTCTGAAACCAGAAGCGGGACCAAGTGACCGAGAACATAACCAGACTCCAGCGCCTAAGAATTGCTCCGTCCGTTAAAAAATATAAGTATTTTTAAATTTAATCAAAGTCAACCACTAATAATATATAATTAATAATATTTTATTATATAAAAATTATATTTTTTAAATTTATCATGAAATAAATTTTCATAAAAAATATATTTTTATATTAAAAATTATATAATTTACTAAATATTATTAGTAATAGTTAAAAAAAAGTTTGATTTTATTCAAACTTAAAAATATGCTTATTTTAAAACGGACCATAAAATATTGCAGTTTTGATACCATAAAACGTGCGCCCACTGCGTACAAAATTCTCCAGCCATCCTGTGTACAACAACAATACATATTGCAGTTCTGATTCTGTATGTAAAGTTCAACAAACTTTGTACATGCTCAAGTACAGAAGAAAGTATTGTAGTTGCCAGGAGAGTTTTAGATCCTCCTGCATTCATATACAACAGCCTGAACAGGGCACGGTAGCAGACGTAAACAGATAAGCATACACCAGGGCGACAGTAACTTTTGCTCAACAGAACAAAAAGTGGCAGAAAAATATGTTGCTCGAATTCTTGTTACAATGAATAAGTGCAGTCTGTTGAGCTTGCCATCCGATTATGAGTTCTATATAATAGACTAAGTTGTCCTGAATGGTCATATACTTAAATCTAAAACACTCAGAAAAGAATAAGAGCCCTTGAAACTCAAAAACAATGGGGTTTCACATCGAATACCGATTCCCCGTGGCACTATTAGAGATCGAATACTGATGATTACTAGCACCTACTCTGCCTTCCTCTTTCCTAATTGCTTTCTGGCACGTGCTGTGAGGCACCGTCCCACAAATTTGAGAACCTCATCAATCAGCACCACTGGGAAGGCAACTGCTATTACCAAAAGCCATTCGTTGAAACTGAGGGGCACGATGCCGAATACTTGAGCAAGGAAAGGCACGTAGAGGATCAGGAAATGTAGACCAAAAGACACCGACATGGCCAGAAGAAGCCACGGGTTAACCCATGGGGGCATGCTCAGAAGGCTACCATCCTCCGACAAGGCATTCAGTGAGTTGAACATCTCAATGGCCACCAAGACAGATAAAGAGAGAGTTGTAGCTTTGATCTTGCCACCCTGGAAGTAGTCGCACGCGTTCTCATCAAAGCTAAATGTACGTGCTCCTGCAGTGAATGGTGACACCTTGAAGCCCTCCCATGTTGAGCACTGGCCCCAGTTTGAGAGCTGGGAGTATGACACAAGAGTGTGGCCGTCACTAGCCAGGTCGATTCCCAGGAAAGAACCATGTGTATACCAGATGACAAAAATTCCCACTGTTGCAATACCAACATAAAGGCCAATAACCTACACATGCAAAGGACAAAGATCCCAAGTAAGTACGGCAACTCATTACCACAATAGCGTCCAGGTATTATTTTGAACTAGCCATCTAAAAATAAAAAACAGTAAAGTGCAAGGCACTTCAACCGATTCTTATTACGCTCAAACACACATTCACACTTCAGTTTTTGTTAGCTAACCACATCAAATTTCTCCAGTTTTTGCTTTGTACACCTGCACATTTTCTTTTTTTTTTTCCCCTTCAGTTGCAGATCAGTTAGAGCAGCATTGAAGTCATTGACCACTGACTGGCTTCATACAAGTCACCTCTCAGAAGTTGCACATATATTTATGAGCGATGAACTTGCAAGTATGTAACCACTTCTTAATCATCTTTGTAACTAACCATATTTTTTGAAGTCATTAAATCTCAATCTAAGTGGTTATCCTTAAAATCAATAATGTTGCTACATGCTGAGTATTAACTCCTGAACTATTCGTCATGTTATCAATTTGCCAGAAAAAACCTTAAACATTAGTTGATACATTGAATGTCATGAAACTTCAGGCAAGCGTTCTATGCACTGGTCATGTTTGAGTTCCATAAAGATACCATTTTAGGATCACTCTCTTAATATTCATCATGAAAGGATTTAGATAAGCTTAAGAAGTATGTAGGTGTCAATTGGTTAAGAGCTTCATTGGACCAAGAAAAATGGGCCCACCATACTAACTCAAACCATTTGAGAAAAGAAACGATATGCACATGTCCACTGGAATAACATACCATATAACGAAAGAGGATCCAAGGAGTTATCAAAGAGTCGTCACTTCTTCGAGGAGGTTTCTTCATAATATCTTTATCAGGTGGGTTGAAACCCAGAGCTGTTGCAGGAGGGCCATCTGTAACAAGATTGACCCACAAAAGTTGCACAGGGATGAGGCCTTCTGGAATGCCTAAAGCTGATGTCAGGAATATGGATGCAACCTCTCCGATGTTTGAGGAGATCATGTATCTGCAATGTCACAGTTCAAATGAGCTCAATGGATTACAGTTGAGCTTCATCAGTGCTTAAGCAAGATGAAGGACTAGAAACAGCTTATCTGAGAACAGACCTAATAAAAGCTTTCATGTTATTGTAAATAGATCTCCCTTCACCAACAGCTGCAACTATTGTGCTGAAGTTATCATCTGCGAGCACCATATCTGAAGCTTCTTTGGCAACCTGACACAAGTTTACAGGAAAAGGCAATGTCATAAACCCTTCCAACGAAATGTGAGAAAATTTCAACAGTAAATGAATAACCCATACCTCAGTCCCCGTGATACCCATTGCTACTCCAATATCCGCCAATTTAAGAGCTGGTGCATCATTCACCCCATCACCAGTCATTGCAACCACTTCACCATCTTCTTTGAGCAATCTAACTACCTCCTGCTTGTGTTTTGGTTCTGCCCTGGAGAAAAGAAGGCCACCTTGTTCACTTAATAGCTTCTTTTTGTCAGAGTATGCCATGAATTCCTTTCCCGTGAAGCTCCTTGAACTGATATCTTCATCGGGACTAAAAACCCCAATTTCACGGCATATCGCCTCTGCTGTTTCTTTGTTGTCACCTGTTATCACCATAACGCGTATTCCAGCAGCTCTGCAATCTTCAATTGCTTTGTGGACTTCCTCTCGGGGAGGATCCTGTCATAGTTGAGTGTTTGTTATAGGGTTACAGGTTTCTAAGAATGAAAAGGCATATAAATACAGAATGGTAAAACAAATCATGCAGTACAATTTCTCACCCTTAGGCCAACAAAACCACAAAAAATCATGTTACTCTCAATGGAAGAGTAGAATGAAGGGTCAAGAAGATATTTGTGAGCTGCATGATCTTCTCCATCATAGGTTGCAAATTCTCCCAAATCTTCCTTGTATGCAAAACCCAAACAGCGCAAAGCACTAGCAGACATTTCACGGAGTGTAGATAATACGAGTGCCTTGGCACCATCATCCAAGAGCACAACAGATCCATCAAGCAACTGAATATAACCACATCTCTCTAGTAAATTCTCCACTGCTCCCTGCAAAGTTTACTTTCACCATGAATCACTGATGCGAAAAGCGGAAATATTGCAGAAACATCATAGATAACAAAAATGCATGCATCATTAATCGGATGAAGTGGCAAAAACATCAACTGCAGAAACATAATATATATAAATGAAGCAAAAGAAAAGTATGAGTGGTAGTATAGCAAATTGGCTTGATGAAATGTTGCACCCATTATACGAAGAAAAAGGGAGCAGCAAATCGGACTGCAGGTGATTACTCGGAGCAGTGACAAATGGCAATGAGCTAAATGCAGAATGTACGCTAATGCAGCAAAAGGAGAACTAATGAAAAATTCATAATACCTTGACAAGCAGCAAATTCTTCCCCGTGTCCGCTTTCACAATAACTCCCATTGATTTCCTGGTACGATCAAATTCCAGGATAGCTACTCTCTTAGCAGCATTGCTCCACCACTGACAACATCCTGTAAACACCAAAGAATAGAATTGTTACTTGTTCCTGAAGTATTCCATACAATGTTTTTACATGGAACAGAGGAATCAACATACTCAGCAAATCAGATGAATCAAGAGATGGAGTATAACCACCAGGAAGCCCCATTTTCTCAACCAACACCTGCCACAGGTAACAGTCAACAATGTCAACTTCTAACAGTCGAGTAATTTCAGGCAGTTATCAATCTAAGATTTGATTTGTAAGGATAAATACTAATTTCTACCAGATTTTTCATCGCTTTTTTCTAATGCATATAAGTTGCTAATAATGGTATGCATTAGCTGCTTTCAAAACGCATAGAAGACAAACTTGCAGAAGAAGGAACCAGCAAGTGTGTAAGAATAATCCAATTAAACAACTCTCGAAAATGCTAGCTGCAGCAAGCTACAACTACACATCAAAAGAACTATCACATGAACAAATCATACCTTCAAAGCAGCTTCAGTAGGCATCCCAGTAGCAACATACTGATGCTCAGAGTGGGCAATGCTTGCGTCATTGCAGACTGCAGCAATCTTTGCAATCATCTGGAGATTTTCATCCATGCTCAAGCTTGGCCAATCATGTATCTTCCCATCAGTTGGATCGTAAGTAGTCCCATCAACCTTAAAGCTCCTAAGTGTATCAGGCCACCTCCCAATTGCCACAAGCCTCACAGCTGACATCTGGTTGGTTGTCAAAGTTCCGGTCTTATCAGAGCAAATCACAGTTGTGCAACCTAATGTCTCCACACTGGGCAACTTCCTCACAAGCGCATTCTTCTGGGCCATCTTCCTTGTTCCAAGTGCCAAGCACGTTGTGATCACAGCAGGCAAGCCCTCTGGAATAGCAGCAACAGCCAGTGCCACTGCAATCTCAAAGTAATACGTGCACTTCTCAAATGAGAACTTGAAATTTCTAGGCCATCCATCCACATACTCCCATGTGAGGAAATACTTCACGTTGATGAGCCAAACCAAAGCACAGATCACACCAATTATGGCAGTTAGCGCCTGACCAAACTCATTGAGCTTCTTTTTCAGCGGCGTGTCGTCCTCCTCCTGTGAGGCCTCCTGGATCTGCGCATGGATCTTGCCTATTTCAGTTTTCATGCCAGTGCCTACCACAAGACAGACCGCACTGCCGTTGACAACAGTGGTGCCGGCGAACACCATGCACTCCTTTCCCTGGATATCAGTGTCCTCCATCTCGATTTTGTGGCTGGTCTTGTTAACCGAAGCGGTCTCACCAGTGAGGGAACCCTGTTCGACGCGAAGGGTGGAGCTGATGAGCTGAAGCACACGCATGTCCGCTGGGACCTTGTCGCCGACGCGGAGCTCGACGATATCCCCAGGGACGAGATCGCGCGCCGGGAGGCCATGCGACCAGCGCCCGTCGCGCTTGACGGTTGCGTGCTCGGACTGGATCTCCTTGAGCGCTTCGAGCGCCTTCTCGGCGTTGCTCTCCTGCCAGACCCCAACGATGGCGTTGACGATGAGGATGAGGAATATGACAAGCGGCTCGACGAAGGCGGTGATCCCGACCTCGCCGCCCTCGGCGCCGTCGTAGAGCGCGAGTACGAACGAGACGACGGCCGCGAGGAGCAGGATGCGCACGAGCGTGTCCTCGAACTGCTCGAGCACGAGCTTCCAGACCGAGGGCGGCGCGTGCCGCTCCAGCTCGTTGGGGCCGTACCGCTGCAGCCGCGCCGCCGCCTCCTGGGAGCTGAGGCCGCGGTCCGCCGAGACGCCCAGCTCCGCGAGGCACTCGCTCGGGGCACGCGCCCACGCCGGGAACGCCGGCTCCGCCCCGGACGGGGCGGATCCGTCACGCCGCTTGCCCTCGTCCTGCCCGCCCTTCCCCATTGGGTCGCCGACTCGAGATTCGAAACGGAGTGGAGACGCTCCTACAGTTCCCGGCCGCCACGGCCGCGAAATCGCATGGAACCGAAACCCTAACAGAGGATGGGTGCAGATGGAGGCGGCGCGCGCCGCGGATGAATGACTGGCCGAGGAGAATGGTGGTGCCGCAGCGCGGAAGCGAGAGGGGGGGCGCAGGATTGTCTGAGGTACTTACTACCCGCCTCGCTGACGCGTGGGGTATCCCAGGGACTATCCGTTTACGAAAGGATGGGGGGCAGGCGAAGCTTTTGCCCCCTTTGTTTTTTTCTCTTTTTTATGGAACAAACTGTTTTATTATTGCGGAGCTGCCGGGGTAAAGGGACGATGGATCAATCGGGAAGGAGGAATAGTTAAACAGCGGCCGGTTTTAAAATTGGATGATCCGTGGTCTGCGCTCGCTGGCTGCTCTACCCTTGATCCGTGCTTCGACTATTGGTGCACTGAACGTGGGACTGCATTCGTGGGGCATATATGTCAGTGACTGTGGTTTGCATAACGTGGCGGACACTTTGAGGAGATGATGAGGCGTGCGGGGATTAACTAATCCCAACTGGTAAGCAACGGAGCGGCGAGTCTGCACATTAGTGGATCGGATGCCTTTCTTGACCCGGGAGCGCGGAAGAAGCGTCAGCAAGCGATCCATCGAGTCGCCACAAGCGCGCCCGGCGACCTGCCTTCTGCGGTCCATTGACCTGTGAGACTGCAGCGTGGGAGCCGCATGAACCCAGATCCACCGGTCAGAGAGAGGCGACGCCCGCTCTCGTCGCCTGCCTTGCGCCGATCGCGGCGGGAGGACTCATTCTGGGGAGAGCGGACGTCTCCTGCACCAATGGTTGCCACCCACGTCACCCGAGCAGTGAGTTCGGGCCCGCCGTGACACTCATCACCAACCATTCAGGAAAAGACACGTGTTTAGTGGCCCGGGGCTGCTTGCTCTGGGTCTGGCCATCTGCCGCTTCCGGTGGCCAGAGGCCAGAGTCCCGTGGCAAGTGGCAACAGAGGCCTGCGGAACATTCTTGGAAGCATCCCGTGCAGGGGCGTCGGGCGGGGCACGGAGCCGCCTCGTTCGGGACAATGGACATGGACCGCCGGCGCTCCGTGCTCGTCTGGCTCGTGGCTCGGCACGAAGCTTCGCGGCAGGCGGCACGGCAGCGCCCACATGCCGTGCGTGCGTGCGGCCTCGGCGTTGTATGCGCTCGAGGGAACCAAAGAATCAGATCAGCCGAGCGTGCCGCGCTGCGTACGGACCGTGGATCGCGCGCACGGCTCGGTTCCAGGCGAATGAATCAACGCTGCCCGCACTCAAATTTCTCATCGTACGACGATGACGTGACGCCCGCAGAAAGATCCGACGACGCGCGCGTCCGCGTCGTGGTGTCCTGCTCTCCTCCTATCCCTCCTGGATGGAGGAGGGAGCTGTCCGGCGGCGCGGCGCGCGGGCACGGCGGATCACAGTGACGTCTACCCGCGCCCTCCAATTCCTGTGGAGATCTGATCGAGCCGGGAGGGGACAGGGACAGGACACGGACGGGCGCAAGGTAGGGATCGGTGCGCCCCGCTTTGCGGTACAGGTGGAGATCCTCCGAATCGTTCGCGCACTACTACCCGGGCGTGGGGCGTCTTGTTCCTGCCAGGCGGAGCCGCACACGCGACGGCCTCGGATCGCAGGCCGTGCGCGCCCGCGACTGTGGCAGCCGGGGAGAAAAGAAAAAAGGGCGAGAGGGACGGGTCGCGGACACCGGACACCCATGAGGCCGGATGCGACTTTTTTCCTGATCGGACTCGATGCCGCTCCGGCACTGAACCATGCTCAAGCTAACGGGAATCAGATGCGAACACGCGGCGCTGAATCAGGCGGAGGTGAACTACTAGCAAAACCACTTGTTTGACGCCGATGATTTGCGAGCGAATAGATTCGTCTCGCCGTCACTGTCAAGCTGCTTAGCTTCGTCGCGGCCACGCCGTGGACGTATGGAGTGCCGTTCCGACGAGGCGACGAGACGACAGATGTGCGGCAAGTCACCGTCGTTGAATCTCGATCTGCACTTCTGCAGTAGGCCGCCTGCCATCGTCGTTCCCCACTTACCTCGGCTGGGTAACGGCCATGACGGAACAGAGCCCCTCTTGACTTGTCCAGCAGCCCAGCACCATAGCGGATGGAGTCATGCTGGCAGCTGGAACGTTTCGGTCCTAACGAGTCCCTGTCCTTGTCACCAGTAACAGACCGGGACTTATCAAGTACGAAACTAAGAACCAGCTTACGTAAATAGGTTCCCAGTCGCCGTCCAAAGCCCATAGTCGTCCAAAGCCAGAACAATAATGTATTCTACCACCGGCGTAGACAAATCTGAAGGGAAGAGGATCCTCCAAGGAATGGTTTGGGTTCAGTATACGCGAGAACCGTTTAATAATAAAATTAACGCGGACTTCGTTTATTTTTGCAGCTGTACCGGGTACGTGGGCACGAGCGTACCAGAGGTCCAGAAGCTGCCCCAGTTGTGCTCCTGCAGGGAATTTGTCGATATCCCCCTGCAGCTGCAGTCCCCTCACCCAAGACATCGTGGACAGTAACATGCTGATATCTAGCAGTTACAAATATATATCAGGAAAATGGAATTTTAACGGCCATTCTCCTCCCCAGGTCTCACACCATCTCCCAGCTTAAAAAGGTACTAGTAAAACTATGCATCTCTTTTGTTGAATCAATCACACCTCTCCAAATTCTGATCTCCCTTCCTATGCGGTACTTCCAAAATGTTCACATCTTGTTGCTTAACATATTTATTTTCCAGTTCTACCCATAATCCCAGGTCATCATTTTGAATTTTGAAACCCCATTTACCGAACAAGGCTACATTGAAAACTTCCAGATTCTTGATACCCAACATGCGGCTTCCCTCCTCTAGTGGAGTAGATACTTTTCCCACGTTATAACATCTTTTATGTGTCAGGTGTATTATCCTATAAAAACCTTGCACATTTCCTTTCTATCTTACCAATCCATTCCTTCTTAGTTTGATAAAAACATATCATATACAACAGTAAGTTACATAGAACTACTTTGACGAGTAACGCTCTACAGTCTATCTTGTCCGGACATACCCTATGCTGCCCACCCATCAAGTTTCTTATCGAATTTCTGCATAATTGGTTCCTAATCATCAGCAGCGAGCTTTTTTCATCTAAATATCTGAAAGGAAAGGATCCATTTTTTACAACCCAGCAACTCCAATAATTCTTCATAGCTACTCCCACTCATACAATTTGGATTTATCCAAACCTAATTTTCAGTCCTGATGCTAACTCAAAACAAAACAGCAGTTTATTTCCTTTGAAGTCATTTTGAATACTCACCTTTAGTTTTAATTTGCATCATGATTCATTAAGATGTTAGGCATGATAATTGAAACAAAAAAGAGAATCAGGGAATTAGTCGAGCAGTTATTTTCTTCTTTTCTTCATGCAGCCCAGTCTTTTGTACTTTGTTTTTCTTTTATTCCTCATATAAAGCAAAGGCAGAGAGCACCTGTCATTTCCTTTAAAAAAGAGGTTAATCCAACAGCAAGAAATTGGACTGATTTATTCAGTTGGTAAATATACCACAAAACAATTATCAGTAATACACTCTTTCATATTCGGTTCCCAGAATACCGAGTCTAACAGGATTCACACATAAAAATTAATACTATGAAAAAAAAAACCTTCAAATAACTCCATCCCCAGAATCTGTCACGATAGAAGTAATGAACTGGACCGATTAAAACCTAGGATGAACCAACAATGCATATTGGCTCAGTATTCCATTCAATAAGTGCTGCAAACGTGACCGAAGGCACAATTTAGAGCGGATTTCCGAGCAATTTGACATCCAATTGCTTGGCCAGACTCACAGCACAGGAGCACAGAGCATTACCATGCCTTATCCATCATTAGACTCACTGCCATTGATACTGCAACTTTTAATGAACTCCTGGCACTCAGCATAGTAATCGAAACTTGTAACTATGCTTAAGATTATAAACACCTTCTGAGTGCATAAATATGCGGACATATACATTGGTCATGCTATGTAAAACCATATGTACATTCAATGCAACATTCGTTTTTCTCATAGATCCTTGTGTCACCATGAAGTGCCAGCTCTTATTTTCAAAGCTACTTGTCTCCTCCATTCATAAGGAATATGGGTAACACCCTAATTGCTGGCATAGTCATCAAATTTTGCACTAGTGTGTATTATCCATACCTACCACTCGAGAATGTATTGAAGATGAGCATGGAGGAGCAGAATTATTGTATTAATATTCATGTTTGCCCAGTACCAACAAAACAGATATCCAGTTCATCAGAGAGTTGGACCACACGATCACTTGGCCCTCCATGTCCTCCCTTATGGGTGCTGATACCTCTATATGGACATTCCATTACCAGGCATACCCTGAGAACAAACGAACATGCCATTGGAGTAGCATACAGAGGAACAACCATAGAGCAGGTCCTCAATTCCTCATCACCTCCAAAACATGATATCTCTACGAAGGTATATTGGATGGACGCACCAACAGCCATGCGGAGCCAGAGTCTGTGATGGCTAGATACATTCCACACAGATATACTAAATCTGACACCCACTGGTAAGCCGCAAACATATAATAGTGGATTCTCACTATCACAGACTTGCAAGACTGCCCTTATTACTTTAAGCATTCCGTAATCTGTTGTTGGTTTTGGATGGAAGAGTTCGAGCAAAGGGCCAATGTTGCCAACCAGAGTGTTGCCAACAGAGTTAGCACCAACAGCTTTCTTAATTTCTCTAACGAAATCAGATTGCTCACAGGAGCCATCAGAACACAGAGCTTCTAAGCGATTAATCACCCAATGCAACTTATCCAAAACTTGTTTTGGATAAATTACATTTTTTGACAGTCTGAACAAATTAGCTACCAGAGCAAGTTCCAAGATTTGAACCTCAAGCTCTCTACTTACTCCAGCATAACAACATTCCATCCTTCTTATTGATAGATCTAACTTCTCAACTAAAACATCAAGTGAAGTATGGCCAAAAGCACAATAATTTTCTGATTGAATTAACTGCAGTATTTCAACAATGAACCCTATTGCATCAAGATACTCACACATATAGCTCAAGAATGCACCTGCTGATCTAGATGAATTTTCAGACAATAGCTTTAGCTCTTCTTTGCATGTTCTGCATTCAAGAACAAATGGAATCAATTAAAATATCCTCACAGTTGAGAGTTGCAGATTGGCTGTGCGCAAAAGAAAGGAATAGTGATTAATACCTCAGAACAGTCCGGGCATCAGAAATATTGCATGGCCTTCTAATAGTCCAGGCTTCTTCAACTGTTTGAAGTATGAATTTCGTAGATTGCATTACCAGAACACCATCTAGGCACTTTGTTGCCTTTGCAATATTTTCCTCCCTACAATCACTATCTTCTCCTACAGTTTCAAAACTGCAGCCTTCAAATTGTCCGGACTCTGCAGACAAGAACCTGTTTTCCAGAAATGGAAGTCCACCTTTGTGAAACAAGTATGAAAAGAGTATATCCTGATTAAACACTTTCCCTAATGCAGATGAGACCTTTCCCACCAGGGAAATTGCATGTGGGAAGATAACCGATGGTATATCCAACTTCTTATGCTTATCATCAGAAAAAAATACCGAGATAGAAACTATTAGCAATGCTTTGATCCTAGGTTTGTCCAAGATAAGCTCTCCATCAGATGCCATACTGATCTAATATATAAAGACAACACATATTAGAAAAATTAATCCTGATGGAAAAATGACAAAGAATTGACATGATAATCTAGGCATAGTGAAACAACATAAAGTGAAAGTTCATACTCTTAATAAAATAATGTAGAACATGAAGGCATTATACCTAATCCAGGTATTAATTCAGTGTCTTAGAAGAGATACCGTATTGGTGCCCTAACTGCTAGTAGGTAAAAAAGAACATCCTTCTAGAGTTCATGTAGTCAAATGATTTGAACTTTTGAGTTTACCAAATACAATGCAGTATAATTAATCAATGAAATATGCATTGGAGACTGCAATATCCAAAATATACTTAACTTGAGTCGAGGGAGTTATACTTTTGGAATGGTTTGCTGGTGTTGCTAACTAATTTTTATAAACTACAGACTGAAGATGGGAGGTATTGAACAGATGTTGGGGAGCAGATGATTTCAAGATAAACACTAGAGAAGGAACACGTGGAAAGTGTTCAAAAATACAATGATCCAACAAAAAAATAAGAATGTTAAGAGGGTACAAAAATATATTGCCAGAGAGCATTGTCCATCTAAAGAAATTCCCAGATGTCAAGAACATGTAAATACAAACAGGAAGGCAGAATAAAGAATACCTCTTTGGCCACATGTTTTGCTATATTGGCTGAAAAGCTCCCATGATTCTTACCAATGGAAAACAAAACACCATATATATCTTGTTCCTGCATGTAATGACAGTTATGCAATGGAAGATATAAGTGAACTCTTCCTCAAAATGAAATGACACTGTCAAATCTTTGATAATAAGGTTGTCTAGAGCAAACATAATAAAGGGATCAGCTATAAAATAAATATTGCCTTGACACTGCCAAGTGCAGAAAACTTAAAGGATAGCACGAGTGAAGTGATTAGATTAATTGATCGCTCAGCAAAGGTATCAGAACAACATACCTCTGGATGCTTCTCCAAACTTATTATGAGTCCATCAACTGCAGATTTGAACACTTGAAGTTTTGACAGGTTAACTAAACCTAGAATCTTGCGTGCTGCCTCTCGAATTAAAGCATTGGCATCTACTAGCAAGCCAAGAAACTACAAACACAAATAGATGTACAAGGTTGTCAAACTTTGCATTTAATCAGACCAATAGCTTTATTCATGTAGGTATGCACGTTCGCATTTGTACCATGATTACCACAAATCTCCCGACAACTATGACAACAGAAAACAGTTTTCACAAAATAAAGATTTTTTATCAATCAAGGATGTCAAACACAAGCATGCACATTTTGATATCATACTCATATATTTGTTGGCTACTGTCAATAACAAAGCAGCTTTCGGGCAATTATGAGGTCAATAAATTAACATTGCAAACATAGCAATCCTAATAGCATTTGTTCAAATTTGACAGCAACTTATAAAATGTATGAGGCATGGCTAAAAGTTTAAGAAATAAACAAGTGCCATGGGACTAGCACGTGATAGCTAAGGCATAAAGAACCAGTTCATATATAATAGATTGTACTTGGCAAAGTATATTAGTAGTACCATATGCATGTGCTCCTCCTGCACATTCAAACAGCCATATGTTGCCATATGAAATAGTGCCTGCAAAGTCTGTAATCTAACTGCTTCTGTGTCATCATTCATCATGTCCATCAACATGTACCACGCCTTCTGTGCATATTGAGCAGAGAACTGTGCAAGCGCACCCATTGATCTACAAGCTGCTATCCGCACCTGTAACATGAAGGAACAATTAAACAAAATAAAAAACTAAAGTAAGTATTGGTGCAGGAGAAATGGTATAACCTGGTAAAACTCATCTTCAATCCCATGAGCGAATATCCCAGCAACACAAGGAAGTTTTAATGTAGGATGCAGTTGTAACCCTTTAACGATGGGAACACCTAAAACAGTTCTTAAGATCTTCTTAGACAGCGACTGACGCAGAATACTCTCGGAAACTCGTTGCATTTTACCAAGGGCATCGAATACTTCAACTCTCACTTTCATACACATGTCCCTAGCCATGGCGCTAAGCTGCATAGAGCATCAAACAAACAGAAAGCATGTTATAAGTTTAAGAGAAACAAACTTACTATCTATAAATTCAAAATTGCACAGACGTCTCAGTTCATCTCCCCTGAATTATTGTTGTAAACTAAATTGTACATTGACAGCAAATCATAATTCATGATCAACACTTTCTCCATATACTGTTCAAAGATTTATGGTGAGAAGAACTCGATCGTAAGCAATGAAAAATTCATTTTCTTTAGAGAATATTTCAAAGTAGTTTATGGCAACTACCATTAAACCCTATCTGTACTGTAATACCAACTCCAGCACCAACGGTGTGAACCATACCTGTAGAAAAATCACGTCTATTTGGTCACCATTGCCTTCAGCACCAACATCCACTCTTGCCGCAAGTTTCTGTGCACATAGGACTAACTAACCATCAAACATAAGAAATTTTCTCAGTCCCTCAAATTGCAGCCCACCTTGAAAATAAACAAGCGCAGCAAAAAATGACAACGCCTCACCAATCGCACGACGGCCAATCTAATGTCCTCGTCATTATCTCGCATTAGCTCAGCTGCGCAGCCATAGCAGCACTCCACTACTCCTCGGGCAGCACCGCCGCTGGCGTCCGCATTCTCGAGGACCACGGCGAGCCCGCGAAGCGCCTGGGCCCGCCCCAGCGGGTAGAGACCTCCGGCCATCGATACGAGCGCTCGGACGTCCGCCTCCGGGCCCCGGACAGATTTGCCGGGCGTGAGCGGCTCTGACGCAACCCTAGGACGCTTGGCGATGGGCGCGCCCTCATCGGACGGGGCGATGCCCGGGGTGATGGGGCGAGGGTGGCTGAGAGATAAAGGGCAGGAGGAGGACGTGGTGGCGGAGGGAAGGCGCGGCTCGTCCATGGAATTGGGAGGCGGCGGCGGTTGGCTGGAGAGGAGCGCGCCGCGGCGGGAACGGCACTCGCCGCCGGCTTAGGAGAGGAAAGGAACACCGAAGTAATGCTTGAGATGGGCTGTTTAGGAACCCTTTTTGGGTTAAGATGTACTGTTGGTCGTGGGCTCTTTCGTAGTCTACTGGCCCATAAATTCGTCGCCATCTTTTAAAATGCTTTCTCCGTTTTCTAATTATCAGTGCCATTGATTTTTATCGTCATATCTATTCATCTTATTTAAAAAATATAAAAATATATTATATAATTATAAATTATTGGAAACATGATTTATAATCATACATATTTAAATTATTTTTTAAATAAACCATGTTAAAAGGCAACAGTGATAACAATTTAAAAACACTGTAGGTAGATTTTAAAATCTAATCCTACATGTTAGATAAGTTATATATATTGAATTATTGAGTTGTAATTATCCACAACTCCTATAGATCCTAACCGGCTGGGAACTCTCTAGAATTAGACGCACAGGTTGTTGTAATCTCCTAAGATAGGTGAGGCCAGCCGGATTAGTAGGATCAAGGAAGTTATAACATGCATGCATGCGCACAGCGCTATATTAACAGGGAGCCATCGCACATTGGCAATTATCTTGCCAAGCGACGTTAACACAATCTTCCGCTCCTCTGATTTTTATATGGTAATCAGAGCCAATTTTTCTTCCTAGTCGCCGATCTGTTCCACTGCTACGTCTTCTTTGAACCCTCCCACCAATCTCCTTCTCCCGGCATCTGTTGTCACCGAGAAGCTATCCCGCACCAACTATGCTACCTGGCGTGCGTTCGGCCATTCGTGGCGCGCGGCTTCAGGGGTTCGTCTTCGGCACGGTCAAGGCACCGGTCGCCACCGTTGAAGACAAGGACGGCAGTCAACAATCAAACCTGGCGTTCGATGAATGGGATGCCAAGGACCAACAACTCCTGAGCTTCCTGCTCTCGTCGCTCTCCAAGGACATCCTCGCTCACGTCACGCGTGCTCAGATGGCTGCCAAGGCATGGCGCTCCATTGAGAAGATATTTTCTTCCCAGACGCGCGCCCGAGTGGTGAACCTCCGCATGGCGCTCGCCACGACCAAGAAAGGTACCCAATCTGTCACCGAATATTTTACTAAAATGAAAGGCTATG
>BCLH01000031.1:175061-187992 GCA_001602315.1 Zoysia pacifica | reverse complement strand
CACACCTCTTGAGCGCCTCCATGGTCACAAACCCGACTATAAATGGCTTCGTACCTTTGGATGCGCATGTTGGCCGAATCTTCGACCATACACCACTCATAAGCTCCAGTTTCGCTCTAAAAGATGTGTCTTCTTAGGCTATAGCAATCTTCATAAAGGCTACAAGTGTCTAGATCTTTCCTCAGGTCGGGTCTATATCTCTCGTGATGTAATTTTTGATGAGGATGTGTTCCCTTTCTCTGAATTAAATCCCAATGCAGGTGCTCGTTTACGCCCTGAAATTCTTTTAATTCCTTCGGCTGATTCTGGGAATAATAGTACTGATGATCATATGAATGATTCGCCTAACCTTAATCCTGATGATTAGCTAACTCGGTTGCCGAACAGTGGCTCTCAAAATTTTTTTCACAGCTCTCAGGACTCGGATGCATCTGGTAATGCATCTACCAGTGGCACAGAACACGAAGGTGAGCATGTGCAGCAGCAGGCGCCTGCTGTACTTCCTGATGGGAGTGGAGCGACCGTGCTTGGCGGTCATGATGACTCTGCCGGCACCATCCAGCAGGCGGCCGGAGCGTTGCCTGCTGATCTGCATCACGAGCCAACCGGAGGTCAGCGTCCTCCGGGCCCCACCGAGCCGCGTCTTCCACCTGATCCACAGTTGCGCGCGGTCACAAGGCTTCAGCGTGGTATCCGTAAACAGAAGCAGTACACTGATGGTACAGTCAGGTATGGGCTATTGACTGCTGCTGGTGAATCGTCCAGTCTTGATGAAGCATTGCATGACAAGAATTGGCAGAAAGCTATGAAGGCTGAGTGTGAGGCTCTCATGAAAAACAAGACATGGCATCTTGTTCCTCCTCAGAAAGGCAGGAATATTATTGGATGCAAATGGGTATACAAGATAAAAAGAAAATCTGATGGTACTCTTGATAGGTATAAAGCTCGTCTAGTTGCTAAAGGCTTCAAGCAAAGGTATGGAGTTGATTATGAAGATACCTTCAGTCCTATTGTCAAAGCTACCACTATTAGAGTTATTTTATCTCTTGCTGTCTCTTCTGGTTGGTCACTTCGACAACTTGATGTACAAAATGCTTTTCTTCATGGTTTATTAGAAGAGGAGGTATATATGCATCAACCTCCAGGCTTTGAAGATCCACAAAGGCCTAACTATGTGTGTAGGTTAGATAAGGCTTTGTATGGACTAAAACAGGCGCCCAGAGCGTGGTATTCCAGACTCAGTGACAAGCTAATCAGGTTGGGTTTTAAAGCTTCTAAAGCTGACACATCCTTGTTCTTCTTTAGCAAGGGAGGCATCACAATGTTTGTGTTGGTTTACGTGGATGACATAATTGTTGCTAGCTCTACAGAACATGCTACAACCTCACTCCTTTCAGATCTTAAGGAGAAATTTGCACTGAAGGACTTGGGAGACCTTCATTATTTTCTTGGCATAGAGGTGAGCAAGGTAAAGGATGGCATTTTACTTACTCAAGACAAATATGCTCGTGATCTTCTTAAGAAAGTTGGCATGTCTGATTGTAAGTCGGTTAGTACACCTCTATCCACCAGTGAGAAACTATCTTTGTATGAGGGGACTCCATTAGGCGTTGAGGATGCAACAAAATATAGAAGTATTGTTGGAGCTTTGCAGTATCTCACTCTAACACGGCCAGACTTGTCTTTTGCTGTTAACAAGGTATGCCAGTTCTTACATGCGCCTACTACTGTTCATTGGGAAGTAGTTAAAAGAATATTAAGGTATGTGAAGCAGTGTACTGGAATTGGTCTAAGAATTCTCAAGTCCGCCTCTACCTTGATTAGTGCCTTCTCTGATGCTGATTGGGCCGGATGCATTGATGATAGAAAGTCAACTGGGGGATTTGCGGTCTTTCTGGGAAATAATCTAGTATCATGGAGTGCTAAGAAACAACCTACAGTGTCTAGATCAAGTACTGAGGCTGAATACAAAGCAATAACCAATGCTACAGCTGAAGTTATGTGGATTCAAATATTGTTACAAGAAATAGGCGTCAAATGCCCGAGAGCAGCTAAACTCTGGTGTGACAATCTAGGAGCGACATATCTCTCTAGCAACCCTGTTTTTCATGCAAGAACGAAGCATATAGAAGTTGATTATCACTTTGTTAGAGACCGGGTCAAGAACAAGCTTTTGGAGATTGATTTCGTTTCTACAAAAGACCAAGTGGCAGATGGCTTCACCAAAGCTCTTCCTATACGGCAAGTAAAAAACTTCAAGGTCAATCTTAACATGGGAATGTTGAGATTGAGAGAGGCTGTTAGATAAGTCATGTATATTGAGTTATTGAGTTGTAATTATCCACAACTCCTATAGATCCTAACCGGCTGGGAACTCTCTAGAATTAGACGCACAGGTTGTTGTAATCTCCTAGTATAGGTAAGGCCAGCTGGATTAGTAGGATCAAGGAAGTTATAACATGCATGCATGCGCACAGCGCTATATTAACAGGGAGCCGTCGCACATTGGCAATCATCTTGCCAAGCGACGTTAACACAATCTTCCCCTCCTCTGATTTTTATACTACAAACACCCCACTTTAGTTTCAACAATCAAAACTAGTTTCTAAAAATCTGAAGAAAACCCTAATTCTAAAAAAACTAGACAATGGTCCAAAAAAGACCTAAGGTGTCGCATTACCGTGTTGTGGGTTCAACCACTTCAACCCTGTAGTTTCCTTCAATAAGGTTGGTCATGTAAATGTCCTAAAGATGTACCCTCCGCCGCAAACTTTGTCTCTCTTTTCTAATTCCTTCACACCTGCAAATCCTAGGCTTCGTGTCTCCCCTGTTTTCACTGGCTGGTAAGAAATGTTCCAAGACTACGTCAACTAACGGTTGACTTGATTTCGTTAATTGGCTAGTTGGTCAGGCTGTGATTGTAACTACAACCGGGGCATTTGACTGCATTCCCTGTCCGTTCCATCCAAACGGCGCGCAAGTGCTTTGTACCCTGCACACTGGATCAAGCCTTAAGATTTCTAGACATTTCAGCAGCTAAATGAAGAATGGCCGTGGCATCTCTTGATGGAAAGAAGAACAGAGAAGCGCGCACCCGGTTGCCCGGGATCTGGCCGGAAATAGCATTACGTCTCGTAGGATTCTAGAGCGTTGAAAAAGTTTTGAAACATCGATGGGTAGATGGCGATTCGTTCACCGCCTCCCAGTCCCACGTAAGAACCGAGTCGTCAACATGAGGTTACAGAGATAGAATGGCCACGTCCCTTTCAGCCGCAGCAGCAAGAAACCCCGAGATTTGCAGGCTTCGCCGACCTGCGATTCCGAACAACAGCGCTACAAGTCTTCGACATGCTAGGCTTTTTGCACCAAACATTTTGAACTGCCGTTATTAGTACAAATTTCCTTCCTATCCGAAAACGTCAATAAATTATGAATGGAGGGAGCAGAATTCGATCCACTTCCGCATACCCATTTCTTGAATCAGGCCAGCATCGCGTCCCTCCCTGCAGGGATCACCTGCCGCACTTCCGGTCACGCAACAGTTTTTGTAGAATCACTGTTCACTCTACAGTTAGCTGCCCATTTGGTGAGCTTTGGCTGAGCTACACTTAACCACCCGTCGGGCCATTTCTTGCGCGCACGCCCCCGGGCACAAGGTGCGTCCACCCACCGCACCCACCACCTTGACCCCTCTCCTCAACCCAAGCTAACGTACCCGCCGCCCGCGTTTCCTTTGTTCACCCTCCTCGTCGATCGTCCGTGGCCGCGGCGACTTAACCAATCCAACTAACTCCAAGAAATCTCGTTCTCCCGGGGCCCGGCACCCAATCTCCCAGCCCCAACCTGCAGTGAGCTGGTATAAGAATTCTCAGTTGCGTGGTCCTCAGAGTACAAACTACAAACTGCAACCGACGCCGCCGGCGCCGAGGTTTACCGTTCACACTACTGGAGTGGGGCTTTGCCGGTCGGCGAGGGGGGAGAGGGGCGCCCCGCGCGGCGGCGATATGTCACGATTTGTCGACAAGCTGCCGTTCTTTGAGCGGAGGTCGTCGCCGATGGAGGAGGCGGATGACATCCCGCGCAGCGGCCTCCTGCACATGCACCACCACCACGACTACCAGCCGCAGCACAGCCATAGCGGCCTGCTGATGCAGCCGCAGCCGTCGCCGCCGGCGACGAGGCAGGCGTCGATCACGCTCGCGCAGCTGCTCAAACGCGTCAACGACGCGCGGAGCGACGCGTCGTCGCCGGCGTCCTCGCCGACGCACTCGTACTACACCGTCGAGCTGGGAGCCTCCGTGCCGGGGTCCACGGCCAGCGATCTGAGCGAGCGCATGCAGAACGGTGGCGGCGGCGGCGGCGGCGATGGGCGGCTTCTGCCGTTCTTGCTCAAGTTCACGGACCTGACGTACAGAGTCAAGCAGCGGAAGAAGGCGTCGTGCCTGCCGGCGCTGCCGTTCCGGGACGGGGAGCCGGAGCCCGCCGAGGCGCCCCGGGTGAAGACCCTGCTCGACAACATCTGCGGTGAGGCCCGGGAGGGCGAGATCATGGCGGTGCTCGGCGCCAGCGGTTCAGGGAAGAGCACGCTCATCGACGCGCTCGCCAACCGCATCGTCAAGGAGAGCCTTCACGGCTCCGTCACGCTCAACGGCGAGTCCATGGACAGCAACCTGCTCAAGGTCATCTCCGCGTACGTCATGCAGGACGACCTCCTGTATCCGATGCTCACCGTCGAGGAGACGCTCATGTTCGCGGCCGAGTTCCGCCTCCCGCGCTCGCTGCCCACGAAGGAGAAGAGGAAGCGCGTGCAGGCGCTCATCGACCAGCTGGGACTGCGCAGCGCGGCCAACACCATCATCGGCGACGAGGGCCACCGCGGCGTGTCGGGCGGGGAGCGCCGGCGCGTGTCCATCGGCGTGGACATCATCCACGACCCCATCGTGCTGTTCCTCGACGAGCCCACCTCCGGGCTCGACTCCACTAGCGCCTTCATGGTGGTCAAGGTGCTGCAGCGCATCGCGCAAAGCGGCAGCGTGGTGGTCATGTCCATCCACCAGCCGAGCTACCGCATACTCGGCCTCCTCGACCGGCTCCTGTTCCTCTCGCGCGGGCAGACGGTGTACTACGGCGCGCCGAGCGCGCTGCCGTCCTTCTTCCTCGACTTCGGCAAGCCTATCCCGGACAACGAGAACCCGACGGAGTTCGCGCTCGACCTCATCAAGGAGCTGGAGACCATGCCTGACGGCGCCAGGGACCTCGTCGAGCACAACAAGTCGTGGCAGAAGCGCATGGCGCCCAAGATGAAGCACCCCGACGGGCACGGGGAGAACCCGTCGCTGTCGCTGAAGGAGGCCATCAGCGCCAGCATCTCGCGCGGGAAGCTCGTGTCCGGCGCGACGGACGGCACCGTGGCTGTGCCCTCGGAGAACGCCCCCCGCGCAGCGGCGGTGTCCAAGTTCGCCAACCCGTTCTGGATCGAGATGGGCGTCCTGACCCGCCGCGCGTTCATCAACACGAAGCGCACGCCGGAGATCTTCGCCATCCGTTTGGGCGCCGTGCTGATCACGGGGTTCATCCTCGCCACCATCTTCTGGCGCCTGGACGATTCCCCCAAGGGCGTGGAGGAGCGGCTGGGCTTCTTCGCCATCGCCATGTCCACCATGTTCTACACCTGCTCCGACGCGCTGCCCGTGTTCCTCAACGAGCGGTACATCTTCCTCCGGGAGACGGCGTACAACGCGTACCGACGGTCCTCGTACGTGCTCTCCCACACCGTCGTCGGGTTCCCGTCGCTGATCGTGCTCTCCTTCGCGTTCGCGCTGACCACCTTCTTCGCCGTGGGCCTGGCCGGCGGCGCCGAGGGGTTCTTCTTCTTCGTGGCGATCGTGCTGGCCTCGTTCTGGGCCGGCTCCGGGTTCGCGACGTTCCTCTCCGGCGTGGTGACGAACGTGATGCTGGGCTACCCCGTGGTGGTGTCGACGCTGGCGTACTTCCTCCTGTTCAGCGGCTTCTTCATCAACCGCGACCGCATCCCCAAGTACTGGATATGGTTCCACTACGTGTCGCTGGTGAAGTACCCGTACGAGGCGGTGATGCAGAACGAGTTCAGCGATCCGAACCGGTGCTTCGTGCGCGGCGTGCAGATGTTCGACAACACGCCGCTGGTCGCGCTGCCGGAGGCGCTCAAGGTGCGGGTGCTGCGAGCCATGAGCACGTCGCTGGGCGTGGACATCGGGACGGGGACGTGCATCACCACGGGGCCGGATTTCCTGGCGCAGCAGGCCGTCACGGACCTCACCAAGTGGGACTGCCTCTGGATCACAGTCGCCTGGGGGTTCCTCTTCCGCATCCTCTTCTACATCTCGCTGCTGCTCGGCAGCAGGAACAAGAGGAGGTGATCTGCTTCTTCGATTGGTACGCATGGCGGTAGGGGAGGGGAGTTGTTTATCGCGTGTAAATTTGCTTGTAAGTTTTTAACGCAAATTTCGAACTGTATTCTGACATTTTTTTAATACAATGTTATTTCTTTTTCAACTGGCACGTTTGCAAATTTGGAGAGCATTAGTTTGATCACACGTTAGCTTGCACAGCTGAATAGCTGATTACCTACAAGGCACCACAAGGGTGGTTTGCTAACGGATCAGCCGTAGTTGGATTGCTAAGGTACGTCTTGTTTCAGCTTTTTAAACTGGCTTTTTTTACTAAAAAGTTGAAACTTAAAAAGCTGAAACAAACAAAGTTTTGAAAAGCTATTTTTAAAATACTGAAAAGCTAGCTTCTTAAAAAATAAACTAAAAGCTAAAAAACTCATTCAAAGCTGTTTTTTAGTGTGTTAAGAAGCTAAATATATATTGCAAAAACTAATCGTCACAACTCCATCAACTAACTTTTCAACTAGCTATCACCAATTTTTTTAAAAGCTTAAAAGCTCTAACTCAAATAAAAAGACCCGTAGAAACCTCCAAGCTGAAGGCCCATCTGTTTTAGCTTTAGACAATCGGGCCATCAGCCACGGAGCCGTAAGCTGAAAGAGAGTACTCCTTTCGTTCTACTCACAATTCAAATTGTTTTGGACAACAACACGATCTTCAAAAAATAATTTTGACTTTCATTTGTTTTAAAAATATTTATTCAAAAGTGATATATATATTTTTTATAGTTGGCTATGGTTCGTAGCCAGACCATTTTGTGATGATTTAGGTGCAACCGAATCATATTTAACCACGTTTCAAGAACGATTAAGCAATGGCTAACCGACCCAACTAAATCGTATGGCACGCCTCAATTATAACGAATCGGCCAGGTCGATGCTTCTAGTTATCAACAGCCAGTCCAACTAACGCTGCGGAGGATTAGCGCTTTCGTTTTAAAATGAACCGGCAAGGTCGAAGCTTCCTGCTGTCAACAGCTAGTCCAAGTAACGAAGCATACGCCGCAGTCCAACTAACGGCTGGCAGCTATCCACGCATGCACGATTCATCTATTATTTAAACGTGCTGTAACGCTGTGCAGTACAATAGTTCCGCGTCTACTTTTCTTTGCATCAAGTATAGCAGATGATTTGCCTCAAGGTCTCGGTTTGGAGACGTCATTACATAAGGTCGCTACACCCGAAAAATCACCAGCCAATCCTCATGAAATTGTTTCGTGTCCAGTAATGCCTTCGACGCAATTTGGTGGTGCGAATTTAACAGATGGAAGAAATTTTATTACTCCTCCAAAAACAGCATCACTCGAAGATATTTTAACACGAGTCGAAAAAGAGTATTTGCATATAAGTTAATTCCTTTTAGAAGTATCTTGTAGTTAATATTGTTTGGTGTAATTTTGATTTAAAATTTGCATATTATTAGTTTACCAGACACGAATAAATTGTGCTATTACGTGGTAGCGAAATATAAGTAGAATTATTACTTATATTGAATATGCTTTACAGGACCCATTAATGCCTATACATCTAATTCCTTGTGAAGAAAATAGATTTGAGAGTCCGAAAGAAGCGTACGAATTCTACCGTCGCTACGCTCGATTGGCAGGCTTTGGTGTGCACATATTGAAGACACATCCAACAACAGTGGGTGAGTTCAATTGTAGAAGGCATGGAGAATGTGAGTTCCATAAGCTGGGTGAAGAAAGTAAGACGGAGAAGATGCCACAGAAGGTAAAATGCAAAGCTTTTGTGAAGGTAAAATGGACAAAGAATAGAGATTCTTGGTTCTTCGATAGGATAAGATTGGCGCACAACCACGTTTTGATACCAACAGAGGAGGCAGCGGTGTTTATGAAATCACACAAGAATAAAGATCCAGTTATCATAGATATAGTTGATGAATTGCAACAAAACAATGTGTCTACTAACTGCACAATGAATTTATTGTCTGACATGTACTGTGGGAGACACAATATTAGTTTCACTGAGATGGATCTAAAGAATAGGTAACACGAGTTTCATATTATATTTTACTTTGCAGTCAATAAAACTCTAGATGTGGTATTTAATTTGGTATTATTTGGTTCAGGAGAGCTGCTGCTGCAAGGGAGGAAAGAAAAAAAATGACATATCCAAGCTGCTACAGTTTTTCAATGAGATGATATCATAAAATCCACGTTTCTACTATAAGGTACAGTTAGATGGAGATAATGTGATACAAAATGTATTCTGGAGCCATGCAAGCCAACGTGCGGAGTATGTAGACTTTGGTGATGTGGTTACCTTTGACACAACATACCAGACAAATGCATATAGCATGCCGCTCGCAATGTTCGTTGGATCGAACCATCAGCTAATGAATGTAATATTCGGACAGGCTTTGTTGCACACCGAGCAAGCGGACACATTTGAGTGGTTGTTCAAGGCATTCCAAAACTGCATGAAACCAGAAAAAAACCCAAAATGCATCATGACAGGTATGAAACATGTTGTACACCTCTTTAATAGTATTAAATAATGGTAAAAAATTATTATGTATATATTTTGTTTGCACTAGTAAAGGTGTTTAATAATTTCTGTCTGATGTATGTTAAATTCAAATAACAGATTAGGATAGTTCAATGGTAGCTGCAATAAAAAATATGTTCTCGAATACAGTTCACAGACTGTGCAGGTGGCATATGATGAAAAAAATACAAGGAAGAGCTTAAAAAAATTTACAGAGTCCATGTGGGCTTGAAGCAGAAGCTTCATACGGTAATCAATCACCCATTAACAGCTGATGAATTTGAGGCCGCATGGAATGAATTGGTAGATGAGTATAACATAAGAGATAATCTTGCAGTGGACGGTCTCTGGAAGCAGCGGGAGTTATGGATTCTAGTATATTTTAAACAGCATTATTGTGGGTGGATGACTTCAATGCAAAGAAGTGATAGTGTTAATAAGATGGTGAAATCTAGTGGCTTCAGAGACCATATGACGTCGATAAATAAATTTGCAAGAAAGCTGCTTCAAGTTATTCAACACACAAATCATACTACTGCTGGGGAAACGCACTGGTCAGAGGTAAGAAATAGATGATGTACAGTTAATAATATGTGTTTTGAATATTTCATATTGAGTACATTTTTGACACTATAAAGTTATTAAATACTGGACAGGCAAAAATCATCACAGCCACATTGCAATCTTTTGACATACAGCTGAGTCGAATTTATACAAGGGTAGTGTACAAGAAGTATAAAGAAACATATATGAAGAGTACCGCATTTCACATCGATGTTGACAAGAATTTTGAAAACAGATACCTGGTAACGCACAGTAATCAATCTAGAAAATATACTTGGTACATACACTCATTTAGAGTCATCGCCAATGATAATGATGGAATATTTGAGTGTGAATGTCGCATATGGGAGCATACAGGTATGCAATATTTTGTCACATATGTTAACTTTATATAAGTTATTAAATTTGTATAGACTAGGTGCACCAATGAATTGATGAACTATGTAATTATACAGGATTGTTTTACGAGCATCTAATTAAAGCTTTTACGCATATTCAAATAAAAAAGGTGCTAGCACAACATTCTGAAGAGGTATACAAGAGATGCAAGGTGTCAACTTATGTGGGATAGACATGACATAGTCACTGTAGGGCTTTATTGCACGACAGAGCAATATAGGACTTCAAAGTTAGTCACAATGGCTATGGCAGCAGTGAGGGCCTGCGCTAAATCGAGGTTAGGTTTTGAAGCTGGATGTGAGAAGTTGCAAGAATTGAAGATGTTGGCAGAAAGCATGCCATCTGACATTGGGCCCTCATCGCGGCAGAACAGAACAAGTGTAAACCCATCAATGAATGAAAAATCGACAAATAATGGTCCGACTGTTGCAGGAGAAGTTAGAATTTCGATGAGCGCGCCCAACTAGCAAGAACTAAGGGTAGCAATCGCACAGTGAATGAAAGTGAATATGGTTGCGCAAGCAGCAGCGTTCAAAATAAAAAAAAATGCAAACGGCAATGCAAGTTGTGTGGTTTGTATGCAGGACATTATTCCACAACATGTCCACTTAACCCAGATGTGGTTGCTAGGGGCAGAGGAGGACATAGAGGAAGCGCGGAGAACAATGGGAACAAAGAGAGGCCATCCACCACGCAACAAGGATCTGTAGCAAGAATTTGAAGATGCCGCAGCGGAAGAAGAGATGGAGTATCAGCATGATAGATTTGGATATGACTAAAACATGAAGCATTTTTTTTATTGATTATCAGTATAGAAATATATAGTTATGAGTCTTTAGTTTTAGCAGTGTTCATGCATAGGTTATGAATCAGAATGATTAATATTGTAAAAAATTTATATCTTGTTTGAGCGATTTTGGAATGAAGCGAACTTTGTACTATTCTGAGGATGTTACAAGCAAAACAAACACATGCTTATGGCACCGTACGGCAAGCCATCTTACGGCAAACCAACCTGCATGTCCTATATGTCATACATAGACTGCCAAATTCATCTGTCTTCAGCGAAAGCTGTGATAAAATAAAAAAATATCAGGACAATTTAAAATACACCAGCATCCTTAAAACTGGATAGGGACTAGCATTTCTTCTTGTGAACTACCTGTAGTTTGCTACAAGCCTCATACCTGGAACCACAAAAGGCTTTTTGAAATGAAAAAAGCAAATCAAAAATAATATACACCCAATTTGCTCTATTCATGAAGTACAGCAGTCACTGTTCGATTGCAATTAACCCTTTGTGAACTCAAATACGTAAATCGTTGCACTTTGTATTGTCCCTTAATTTATTTTTTCAAGCATTAGAAATAGAAACACTAAACACTTTCAGGGCCAGACCGTACTCCTCACAGCGACAAAGCCATGATATACTATCAGATATACACATCTGAAAGTGCAAGGAAGGAGCATTAGATTAGGAGGTTTCTTAAAGTGAGCATACCGATGACTAGCTAGAAATTGATGGCAGATTATAAAAATAAAAGCACCAGATAGACCAAAGTGCACCAGACATATGAAAGGAGTATGAGTTCCATAAAAACAGTATAGTACCGTGTGTAGTTACAGAGTATTTTGTTTACAAAGGAAAGCTAATTTAAATAGTACTTGTTTATCCATCAATACATTAATATGAAACTGAACACACTATCTATTTGAGTAACAGATAACTACATGGCCATCTCTTGAACCACCAGGGTTGAGCAATGCATAGATTAAATCATTGTAAAGGTCTGAAATCCTCTAAACTATATGGCAGCTTTTTCAAACGATTCTGCGGGTTATATATCATGTAATATAGTAACTCTGATCTGATTTGTGGTTTGACATGTTTATCTGCATTGATTGAAAATGTTATAGCTGAAGTTTGATGGTTTGATCTGGCTATAAATTGTAACCAGTTATAGAATATAGGTACTATATATATATATATATATACACACACACACCATTTAAGACAAATTTATTTATATATTTTTCATATTTTTAAATTTAATAATTTAAAAGTTATTTGCAATTTATATTTTTAATATTTGATTAATGCAAAATACAAAATGATAATTATGAGTGTGGAGGAATATGGTCCAAACCATCATCGGGAGAAACAACGACGCGTCACGGATCTCTGCAGTCCATTTCGCTCGCAAAATTTCGTCTGGGTGAAGGCGAGTTGGTACTTGGTAGGCGCAGCCGCGCAACACGAGTCAACTTTCAAGCCACCGTGCCGCAACCGGAGCCACTCGCCTTAGCTAGCAGCAAGCCAAGACCATATCCAAAACGAGAGCCACGCCATGCCAAGCGCAGACGCACGCGCGCCATGAAGTGCTGGTGCGTGCACGCGCCTAGGGGAGGAGGAGGGGGAGGAGCAATGGCGACGCCGCTCTCCTCCAGCCGCTTCGCCCCCACCACGACCGCCTTCCGCGCTCCGCTCGGCCACCGAGCGCTGAAACTGCTCTCCCCTCCCCGCGCGGCTTCGTCTGGCGAGGACTCCTCGGCGGAACCGGAGCAGCCCCCGGCCTCGCCCACCACAACCACCAAGACGGCAACGGCGGACGACGACTTCGAGGAGCGCGTGATGCGGATCAAGTCCCGCGTCGGGCCGAAGAAGCGCGGCGCGCGGAGGAAGAAGGCCGGCGGGGCCGCGGCGTCGTCGTCCAGCGCCGTGACGCTCCCGCCGGTGCCGCTGCGGGAGGCCAGGTCGCGCCTCGGCGCGCCCGTCGAGTTCGGGTTCACCGCGTACAGCGAGCGGCTCAACGGCGCGCTCGCCGCGGTGGGGCTCGCCGCGCTGCTGCTCGTGGAGCTGGGCTCGGGGCAGGCCCTGGTGAAGTACCACCAGCCCGCCACGCTGTACCTGCAGGTCTACACCGTCGCCGCGGCAGCCGCGCTGTTCGTCAAGTACGAGAAGGAGCGCATCAGCAAGTGGCCGGGACCGTCGCCGGCCAAGCCGCAGGCCGGCGGGGAATGAGGAGCTTA
>BCLH01000031.1:70077-175056 GCA_001602315.1 Zoysia pacifica | reverse complement strand
GGGTGGGGTAGGTTTTTGCTTCCTTCTCTTTTGTAATTTTATTGTTACCTCTCGATCGATGTGTCTGGCCGAACATATGTGCTGTGACAAATTGGAAATTTAATCATTCGAGCAAAGAAAATTTCGTCTTTCACATCCGTTTTATCACAATTGTGTCTTGAGTTAGCTCAGCTGTTCTGTTTCTTCGTGCACCTTGAAATTCATCTGCCGAAACGCTCCTGCTGGAAATAGCGCAAGAACATGGGGTGCATGTTGAATGGCACTTCAATTTCGAGTCCTGGGCCTCCTGGCCACGCATCAAGTGCTGCACATGACGGAGGATCAACGAAAACCAGGATTTGCCGGGCGAAGAGGACAGGTCACCGACCGGAGTCAAGCAAACGATTTCTACGAGCTCGCGCACGCTGCATCGCGTCAACGCCGACGTACGTCAATGGACAGACTGGACCACAGAGAGGATTATGCACAGGTATATCCCTCGAGACCAATCATCCATCTCAATAAGCTTTTAGTATGGATTAGCAGCTCCTTCCACTTTCAACGAAGTCGTGCTGTCCTCGTCACAATCTCCACACCGTTACCACGGTATGATTGGATGTCAAAAACACAAATTTATCCAGTCTGCATTGCTGGAAGTTCACACCCGTAATTAAACAAAGATCAAGTGAGTTTGTCCAAGAGACCAAGACAGCAACAAGTCATATCAAACTAATACCGGGTCCTACCAGCACCATGCATGTATAGCCTGGAGTATGACGAGAGAGATTCTCCTTTCACTTCCAGCCATGCGACGATGACACCTGCCAGAGGCTTTCAAGATCCTTCGTTCAATTTGATTTAACCTGACATGTCAGTTTCATCTCCCTGCTCATGCATCAAGACCTCAAAACTTGTATCAAGCAGGACCCGGGGCCATTTTAGAAATTAATAAGTTTCAGGAGCTGCAAGTGCTTTAAGTCTTGTACGCTGCAGCATGGCTAAGCCAAAAAGAAAGCAAAGTATGGAAGAGATGGTTCTAGCAAAACAGCGTTGCGTTTGTTTATGAGAAAACTTTGCCCAGATGCATTTTGTCCAGCGAAGGGCCAACATAACTAAATTTACTTCCATTTGTATCTGCCGTTTTCATGATTCAGTCAGTAGACTCAGGACCTCCTCTTCTTTGGTCTATCGTTGTTAGACTCGACATCACGCCACCCTTGAGGACCACGGTGCCTGCAACTATCTTGTTCTCCCCTCCCTCTGTGACCCATCCTATTCCTGAGCCGGCCATCGAGCTCCTGCGGGCCATCACAATCAGCAAATTCCATTTCCTCCTCTAAATGGTAGGAAAACATCTCATCGTTGTCAGCTGGGGCCTCCTCCAAGGATCTAGGACGCGGCCTCCTGTCACTGTATTTCCTCCTATCCATGAGCTCCTCTTCAGCGTGAAGTCCACCTAGGTGAGCAGGATGCAAAGGTGGCTCCAAGGCATCCTCTTCCAAAGCTCGGTGTGAACCTATCACGCCACACCTCCGTGTGTTTCTTTGCATGCCTCTGTCATCATGCCCCATTCGGTCCAGAGGTGAACCGGGGCGTCGGGTGTGACGGCGATAAGGCAAGCACATTCTTTCAGTTCGCAGCAGTGGCGGTGATCTGTGCATCGCTTCAGGTGACCGTCCCCTGTGGAAATGCACAGGACGACCCCTTCTTTGTGCAGGCAAATGGCTTTTCTCTGTGTGAATAAACACAGGATCACCTTGAGCAATATGTCGATGAGAATGTGGCCTAAAGAACCCCTCTTCGATCATGTCATTTGGTAAGTCTTCTATCTGGCCATGAGCAAGCAGCATAGGATCTGGATTCTCTCTTCCAGGGAAACCATCAATGTCTATACCTCTCCTGCAGACAGCAGGAGGTGAATGGTGCCGCCTATGTGGCATTCGGTGCAAGCGCCCAAGGTCATCTTCAAATGGACACTCATTGCTCATTCTTGGACCTCGGAAGTTCCTTTGATAACCACGGGGTCCAGTTCCACGGCCACCATAACGGTGATCTGTCCTTCGTTGGTTGATCATGTCAGGTCCATGTAGTCTGCTATCTTGGTACCCACCTTTGGTCTTCTCTTGCTCAGATTCCATGAACCTTTCCCATCTTTCATTCCTGTAAAAGAAGCAATAAACAAAGAAGAAACAAAGCTTTTGTAATTCCATGTAAACATTTATAAAACCTAAAACCTATCAAC
The DNA here is from genome assembly GCA_001602315.1 of Zoysia pacifica. Lineage (NCBI taxonomy): Eukaryota > Viridiplantae > Streptophyta > Magnoliopsida > Poales > Poaceae > Zoysia > Zoysia pacifica. The sequence continues at coordinate 172,835 of BCLH01000031.1, read as the reverse complement.
TACAGGCAATGGGACCTCTCAAGTCATGAAAACTGTATCCTACAAATGAAAAAATGACAAGAATCATACCTGTTCACATAAGCATACCCCAGATCTTTTCGGTGTGAACTAATAATCTGGCTATCTCTTTCATTTGATACAGAATTTGTCATGTAAGAGTCAGGTTTAGACTTCTCATCTGAGTTTTCAGACGCTGCCTTCACCCTTCCACATGAACTATGTGGTTCACTACTTGAAGCGCCATCAATTCCTAAACTTTCAACGATGACCGAATCTCTTGGGCATATACCAGACTGTTTAATCCCTTCAATTTCTGCCCCATGTTCACTCTTTGCAGCAGCTTTTTTTGCATAGTCCTCGCTCAAACTAGCAGGTAGTTTACCATGTAGGGACAAGCTAATTTCAGTTTTTAGATCTAGGCCTCTAGCCTTTTGTGGGCAGCTATCCAAAGTAGAAGGGAATTTCTTAATAGATCCTATTTCAGATGAAGCAGGATTTCGTAAAGCCAACAACTTTTGGAGTCCTGTATAACAGGAGCCAGTGGCAGTCGTAACATCATACATGCTATTGTCTGTCTTATTCACCATACAGATCTTATCCAGTTTCAATAATTGATTTTCCTTTGATTCTTCATTAGCAAAAACCTCCCTGTGATTCTCCTCCTCACCCGAATGGCAGACAATACCATCTCTAATTTTAACGCACTTCTCATCATTAAAATCCTCCATGCTAACTTTATTTGGCAGAGATGAACAATGTTGGCGTGTATCATTGCCAAGCTCTTTCTTTATCTCTTTTTGTATGTTACTAACATTGATGACATCCTCTGTGGTTGGGCCATTCCCTGATGGCCCACCTTGAGATCTTAACTGGAAGGCAGTATTATCATCATCATCTGAACAATCCATTTCAGCACTGCCTTGTGACATGCCGTCATTAGCAGTATAACCCCTGGAATTATGAATCAAAGGTGCAGTTATAGGGCTGGACGAGTTCTGCAACTGCAATGCATCACCAGGCCTCCGTGTCTTATCCTCATGAGAATTAATATGACTGGCTGGTGGCTGAATGGAAGATTCAACAGCATGGTTGACAACATTAGTTCTCGATGACAGTGATTGTGCTACCATTGACACTGGTACCACATCATCACTTACCGTTGCAACTGCAGGACTAGGGACAGCTGTCGCCTCTTCGCGCTTCACAGATTTCTGAATTTTAGTAGCAACAATAGACCTGTCCTCAGTTGGAACAGTATCAGGCAAACTTGGAGGAGGTATTGGGACATTATCAGTAATTGTATCACACCCATTATTGATGCTGCAATTTGGAAAGATGCCCGAGTTCAGATCAAATCTAGCTTTACTGGGAGCTTGAGATGCACTATCTGTCTTTTCATATTCAGCACAACTGTTAACTAGTCGAACATTTTGTTGTTCTAACAGATATGCCTTACCAACATCGTTTGGAGTATGCAGGGATGGTCCTTCAGGTTCTGTCTTCACCATAGTATTATGCACTGTGTTATCAGTTATAGTAACAGTTGGTGATGTATTCTGAGGGTCCACTTGGCAGGGCACATGCGTAGCCTCCTCAATTGGTGATTTGTTTGACCCCACTGTAGCAGCTACCTTGCTGACATTTTTTAAACTCAGAGCAGGTCCAGAATTAAATAGACCATTAGGAGCACTGAGAGCAATAGGCTTGGGTGAAGCAGATAGAGACAGACTCAATTCTGGATCTGGTACAAGTCCTTTCCAGTTTTTCCCTATCTCAGGTCTAGCTGGTGGTTTAAGTTGCAAATCTAAGGTAACATCACCTGGACCACATTTATGAGATGGCCAGTATGAATCGGGCAGGTTCAGACTCTCAATACTACAACCCGGTCCACTGCTTATTGTAGGCAACTGTGCATTCTGACGCTGAATTGATCCATGATATGGACCATTACCTCTTTCATATCTTGGAGGTAAGCCTTCATCTGAATCAACTGGGTCCAGAGGCATATTTAGATCCAAATTAGGTAGTTTACCGAAACAAATATTAGAAGGGGCATTGATTTCACTTGCTATTTGAACATTTTTGCATGGTTGCGCTGAATGAAGGCCAGCAAAACACTGGTCTGCTTTCTCTTCCTTGACAGAACTATAGCTATTTTTGTCATTTCGACAAGACGTTAACTGTAAATCCATTGCTGGAAGCTTTTGATCTTTTAATTCATAAAGCAGTGCAGTACTCCTATCAATTTCTGAGCAAGAGACGATCTCATTTGAGCCATCAAGTAGCACTCCTTTGCTATTGGCCATGGGAAGCGTAAAGGACTTGGTGGCATGGTCTAAGATCTGGGAATTAGTGATTCCCTTACCTTTGTTGATAACATTTGTGTCCTGCTTAGATGTGTTGAAGGTCTGCAGAGTTGAAACCTCCAGTTCTGAAGATGAGGACTTCATCCAAGGCAGCAGCATGTTAGTAGCCGATCTACCGGATGAGGAAACTGGCCTCTTCTTAATCGGCACACCAACCTGCTCACAAAACACCGAGAATTCATATGCAACTCTGGAGAAAGACGTGTGAACAACCAGAATAAACCTCTCCAAAGAGGCAAGTTTCTGAATACCTCTTCCTTGTTGGCAGCCGACATAATGCCTTGTCTGGGTCCTCTGGTACAAATCATAGTCAGTCCCCCAAGCAAACAACAGATTTACAAGCACAATAAAGCACGGCACAAAGCATACCAACCGATACAAACAATCAGGTGGTACTGTAGATCATAGATACGGAGAACGAAGCAGTAGTACTACGAGTAGAAGACAGATAAAAAACCGATTCTTTGATACAGTTAGCAAGGTAGGTTCAAAACAGTACGAGTTTCCATTTAAGAGGAATAAAAACGTATTATAATGTGGATCGATGGGCAATGCGAACACTAGAGAACAATCCAGCATCAATGAATTCCAAAGCAAAATCAATCATTTTTTAGATGCTGCAGCTCGATCCATTCATGTAACCGACCAATAATAAACCACTAGTACAAAGCAACGGCTGCGAATCAGTTCATATCAGTTCCGAGCAGCCCAAGCACAAGTAGGCCATGCTGCCGACGTGCCGCGCTAAAACATTCCCCAAAAACTGAAGCGAGTATATAAAATTATAACCCCGAAAGTAACAGGAGCGCACGCGCTTGCTTGAAAGAGAAGCATCCCAATATTCTTCCTAGAACCGGTCCATTTTGTTTGGCAAGGAACCATTTTAGAACATCCTCCTCCCCCCTTCTTTCCGACACACACACACACGAAAGCATCCGCAATTAATAATCGCCAAACAATCACAGCAACATCCAAGTCTAGAAAAAAGATGGATCCAGAAAACTACTATGATATTAAAAAAGAGACCAATCTGCAACTAACCCGTCCGTCGACACCGCACGGACAACAGCCAGCACAGAGAAGAAGAACAGATGGAAAAAGGCAATTGGAGGAAGATACGTACCAAGCACCTGATCACTCCAACCTCCACTCCGTCGGGGAGAGAGGGAGCTCACTCACGCTCAAGCGCGGCCTGCGGACGAAGCCAACGACGCCTGTTATGCAGGCGTCGGGCGGCGGCGGCGGCGGCCGGGGTTATTTGAAGGGCGGCGCCAACCACTCGCGATCCGCGTGCTCCCTCAGCTGTCCTTTTCGTCCTCCCCCCAACGATCTCATTCTCATCTGATACCTTGCCTTCCTTCTCGCTCCATCTCCACCGACCAAACTGAAAACTGCGACGCGCTTGAATATCGCTTTCTTTTCGTTTTGTATATAGCCATCGCAGCGGGATCGTGGCTTCGCGGAAGTTCCTCGCGGGGCGGATCGGGTTGGTCCAGGACTCCAGGGTGCGGAGCGGGCGCATTGGTCGACGAGTTGAATGGAGCCATAAACAAAACGCCTGGCTCGTTGGATAGGTGCCCGCCCCACGATTCTGGCGACGGGGAGCGCGCGGGCTGGTGGTGTGGATCGGGACCCTGCGCCTGCGCCGCTCACACGCGAAGAAAAGAAAAAGTTAGCGGTTCAGCAGCGCGTTCGCTGGTTGGCAGGCCGCGCCGAGACAACGAGATGCGAGCGGTTCGGTAGGTTATTGGAGTTGGCCGCGTTGTGGACCTGCGGTGCAGCACACCGACGCGTAAAGGGTCTGACTAGACCCGCAGAACTGTACATGACCGGCAAGTACGTGTCGCGGACATTCACTGGTCGAAGCCACTGGACGACGTGCTGGCGTTCTTGCCAGACGTTGTCCACGACGAGGCTTGCCGAGGCTGGTCGCTTGCCGGAGGCACGAGCATCTCCCGGCAGAGCTCATGGGTGATGGCGTTGGACCCTCCCGCCCGGTGTCTGCAGGAAACTTGTGCTTGGCGACGGTCGTGGCCGAGAGAGAGCCGTGCTAGTCCCCAGGATCACGTCACGTATGTGTATGTCCAAGGAGGCCGCACGCAGGCGGTTGGCAGTTGCGGGCGACGCCGATCCAGGGCATTGCCACTGGCTCTACAAGCAGGATGCGCTAGCTTCGCCGAGCACACCGTCCAGCCATGTTAAGCGACTGCGAGATAGTGTACGGTTCAAGCTCGTGTTCCTGCTCAAGAGACATGCAGCGGATGGCATGCCAGGCTTCCAGCTCCTTGACCCGTTAGAGCTGCCGGAGCTGGAGGATGTGTTGGCCAGCTGGTCAATGGCAGCTACCTGGATAAGCAGGGGAACTAACAGAGAAAGGGAAACGAGCCCCATCTTCCATAGCATTGTCATAATCTGAGTGTAGAAACACTGATTAAACTCAATCAATGCTTTGTCAAGAATCATTTCTTTGAACTATGAACATGGAGTACTACACAATCCTGAAGTGCGAACTGGCCATTTTATACAAGAAAACGTTGAGAATATTTCTAAAAAGGTCAGATGTCAGACAAAAGTGGTGTTTTAGAGTTCATTGCTAAGGCTTAGTTCGTCTTCAATGTCATCTCCCTCTTCGAAGAGCTTCAAGAATCGCATTTGGTCTTGCTCCCTCTTCCTCTTCTGCCAGTATTTGTAGCCCAGAAACAGGCCAATGATGACGACAAGGACCGAAGCAAGAACACTAACTATTATGATTACCACAACAGATGCCCTCTTGGTTTCCTCCTCCGCACTGGACTTGTGAGCAGCAGACTGACCTGGTAGGGAGAGGAAGTCATTGAGAAAAAGCAACGCCTCAATAATAGCAGAAAAGGAATATCTATAAGGATCTATCAGTTCCACATTGCAATTTCTTCATAAAATATACTGCGATGAATTACGTAAACAATAGAAAAGAAACTGAAATGAATTACTTAAACAAATGCCTCAACAAACAGAAAAGAAAATAAGCAGGAGGCATCATACATACCAGCTGAGGCCGTACACTTTGGGCATAAGAAGGTTGCATTAAACTGGCCTTCCTTAAAACGGGTGTACTTGCCGTCTTTGAAATCACTAGCACACAACTCCCATTCATCAAAAACATCATCTGGTTTAAATGTATCATGTTCATACAAACCACATCGCTTGCATTTGTTTTCTGGAAGCTCTGTTAAGGGCTGCCAAAACGAAACAGAAATTAATATGAAATGCAATTCTGACAAGGAAACATAAAATAGGATACCACAGTCTGACTGTCATGAATCCACATTTGCGTGTGAAAAATAAACAAAATCCAACCATCTACAATAACTTTAGTACTTTACTAACCTGCCATGATTCTTCACCCTTAAAGGTATACATTGTATTTGCCTCCTTAACATCCAGCAAATTTGTCTTGTTACCTCCATTGCAACGGAAATACGCAGTTGGCTTGCTCATTGGGAGCCATTCATGGGTAGTAAATATATCAATTGAGTCAAGTGTCACAACCCTCGATGAAGAACTCCCTACAAAATGAAAGCGCCATCAGTGAAGCCCAAACTAAGGGTAATAAAGAAGATTATTATGTTTTACAATCCTGGCTGCGAAAATAATGATACAATTGTCTTTATATAAATATTGTCAAATGTTGCTCTAGTTCAACTATGAAGTAGCACATTTGTAGAGAAACTCATACATTATAGAATCTATGATCCTAAAATTATCTCCGAGATTTGTCTCCATAGTTTATTGGTTTCTTTGCTATGTTTAAGTGAAGAATACCATGGCAACATTACATTACATCTGATACATGTCACTGGAAATAAACATAGTGGCCAGAAAAATAATGAAAGGAAAAAAAACTACCCCGCTTATTTTGAATTTAAGAGGATGTAAGAAATCAATAGTGTCAAATCAGATTTCTATGCGTGCAATGTATTATACACAACGAACATACAATTAGGCCCAATGCAAGAGACAATGAACTTATTAGCTCAAAACTTGAAACCAGTTGGCACTATACTGTCGTACTAATAGAAATATTTACATTGCATTCACATGGATGAAGTAAGCCATTGCTGAGACTGTAAATATTCCTTGGTTAAATGTGCTTGAAAATCATAATAACAATAATAACGACATGCATGGAAGGTGTACAGAAAGATGACCATTGAGCTTCATACCAAGTATTAATTTCAAAAATAACATCAAAGTATTTTACAAATATGGTCGCTAAGCAAATCATCCAGGTCAAACCAAGAAATGTGCCATAATAAGAATTGTTCTGACTCAGTGCTCCAATTCCAACCTGGAGAATAACTAACTGCTTCCTCAAGATGATCTTTCCACTAGCCTGCATCTAGGAAATTTTTAATACATTTCGTTATTAACACTAATCATTAGCAAACCCTAACTTCCATTTCCTTTTGAATCATCACAGCCGAGCCGACATCTTTTAGTCTTCACAAACAAATCAACATGACAACACTGCGGTAAGAAAAGAAAAAACTATCCATATCTACAATTTATACGCATAATTTATATTCACAAACACACAAATCATCAAGTCAAATCTCCTTTCGACTAATGGTAGCACCAATACAACTCCCCGTGTTATTGACACGTCAGACTTATCTTGCAGCTAATATTTCGTTAGCTACATACCCATTCGTAATGCAAACAATCTAATGGCTGCTCCCCGTGGTAGGAACAACTACTCGATTATATCATATAAGGTAGTACAAAAAATTAATCAGCTCGACAGCTGGGTCAAACTGCCCTCGCGATCAAACATTCAAACTAGCCACCTTCATCGAACCCAAAACCGTGTTGATACATGTAAGAGCCAGATCTCACCAGGAATCGAGCAGAAGGCGGCGAGGAGGACTAAGAGGAGGAGGTGGCCGCGGCGAGCCGAGATCGGCGCCGGCCACCTCACGCTAGGCAGGGCCGCGGCGGGAGCAACGGCTTGGCCGGCGGGGTGCGGAGCCGGGGCTGAGGAGCAGCCCTCGTTGCGACGCGTCATCGCAGGCTGGTCGACGGCCCGGTGCTCGCACCACTTCGCCGTCGTTTGGTCCGCACAACAATTTCTCGAAAGAGACGGGACCGGTTCCTCTCAATTTTTCTAGAGATGCCAGAACGAATCGCGCAAAGCTGCCTTTGTTCGCGAACTAGCTACAGAGGCGTATTATCTCTTCCCTGTAAATCTAGATTGGCGGACTTTCGTGGCCAAGGAGGCGTACTTCATACGGCTCAGTGCTAAAAGGGCCTCTTGCCTTGTGGACAGGCTTCTTAACTCATTAAGCCCATTGGTCCCCTTTATGGTCCAAAATAAGGCCCATTTAAGAAACATGGTCCTAAGTAAGCCCATGCTATTGACACAACGCATTTGCGATCAATACCATTCGTGCGCGTCCCCCTCCGCCACTCCATTCCTCTTCGCCGCCGCCGCTGCGCCACCGGAGAAATGTCGAGGCTCGCGGCAGCCGTCCTTCGCCGCGGCGTCGCCGCATCTAGGGATCTCTACTCGTCGCGCCTGTCCTCCTCTGCCCCCTCTTACCGTCGTCTCTTCTCGGCGGATGCATCCAGCGAAGCCTCCGCTGCCGCCCCCAACGCCGCTGACTCGCAGGATGACTCTTTCCTCAAGGGATCCGATGAAGGTAGCTCTGGGACCTGGCCGCGGCCTCTTTTCTGAGAGAACTGTCAGTTTGTTTATTTCTTCATGGGTTTAGGGTTTAAGGGTTTAGCAAAGTTCTGATGCTACCTTAGGAGTGGGAGCGTTGGGAAAATGGTGATGCAAGAATTCGATTTTTTAATGTTGTGATACTATGGCTACTGCCCTATCAGATGTTACGTACTGCAAATATCAGCTTCGACAATCATTTTTACTGCACATACTGTTCCATGTACGCTAGAAATTGAAAATTAGTTCAGTTTTCAGGAGGCGTTTTCTGGTTTGTGATGTTCCAGGAGAAAAAACCGTTATTAGGCGTGTCTGCTGTTTTTGTATCAATGGTGTATCAACATGCTTAGATTCAGGATTACCAAATTGGAAGGTTATTTAGCTGTTGACATGTTGCAACATTAAAACTAGGTCTTCTTCTATTATTTTGATTTCTGATATCAGGAGGAATTTTACGGTGGTCTCTTGGCCTTCTTGTATTTTGCTACTCTTAGTTTGTAATAATTTGTCTTGGTTACAAAGATGTTACCTCCAATCAGATGTATATGAAAATCTGACAGGCAAATTGAACTGCTTGCAGTTCATTTGGGATGTAGGATCTGTATGAACATCATCTGTAGCTGATTGCAATTTGATCGTGATGTAATATTGTTGCATTACTCGTGGTTACAAATAACGCCATATGACATTGTGCTCTAATATGGGAAATATTGAGATATACTAGTGTCTAGACTTTCATGTCATACATGCATAATTCTTATCTTCTGCAACAGGCATGGCCTATGGGAGATTCTACAGTGTTGTTCCTGGGGGCAACAATCTTGGCAGGGATATGTTGAAAACTGACATTATCCATTGCCTTGACAAATGTGAGCTATCACTGGAGGATGTGAAGATTGATTACAACAGGGGATATTACCCAATGGGCGCGTATGTTTCTTCTGTTCCCTGTCTTTCTTTCCTCTTGTGCAATAGCATTGTTAAACCTTGTTCTTACATAGTAGGCCTGTTCGTCCATGACTATCCTTTATTGTTCTGTAGACCCTAGTGGTGATTGTGCGAGCCACTTTTCCTTGAATGCTTGATATGCGAAGAGTATATCACCTTCATTGATATTAATTCTGTAAATGATGCTCAAAAACATTTTAAAAAACACAAATTCTTGTTTTCGTACTATCATGCATTAAATCTTTATATGGCATGATTTCATTAGGCTTTAATACATGTTGCAATGGTATTCCCTCCGTCCCTAATTACTTGTCATCCTAGAGTTCACAAGTTTTCCTCATTTACTTATCATCCTCGCTTTCCTGTACACCTTTCTCTGTTCCCAATACATCCCTATCCATATCTCTCTCCTTCTCGTTTTCAGTGCATTCCATCTTTTCACATCCTCCTTAATTCCCATGCCCATCTCTAGGATGACATGTAAAAGCGGACTGAGGGAGGACATTGGTGTAAACTCACAATTGTATGTTGTAGAATTGATTTGTGTCACCTACATCTGGTGCCTAAAATCTTTTTGTTTTCATTGACTAGTTTGTTGAGGTTTCCTTCGAAGGCATCATTCACCACTGCAGTGAGGCAAGTAAGTCAGGCTCGCTTGTATAGGCTTGAGGAGGTAAGCCAACAGTTGTTCTCTTACCTGTTTCTCATTTTGTTCAGTATATGGGAGAGAAATAATGTATTGCCTACTCTAATACAACAGATAAGTCGTGATCAGTGGGATCTGAAGCAGTCTTTTGATGGAAAAACTGTAAGTAATGTTTAGTGGGTGTGCGCCATCAAATTTCTTATTATGAGAAATGGGTTGTGCATATGTCAACAAGTTCATTACCCTTCGTGCTTTATTCTTATGAATTGTGTACATTCAGTATCATCTGGTTGATTTGTCTGGGAATATCTCCATATTTCTTTTTTTCCTTATGTGTATATTATGGGGTACTTTCAGTTGATGTTGCAAGGAGTACCACGAAATGCCATCCCAGAGGACATAGAGCGATTTTTGTGTGGTGCTAACTTTGAACCACCACCATTTGAAAGCTTTCTCAGGTAATGGTCCAGGAAGCCTCTCTTTTTTGCTAATTTATCTGGTTAGCTCACCGTTATACATTCCCTTTATGCAGGCCTGGTGTTCCAGAGCCCATACGAGTGGTCCTGGTTAAATGCCCCACAATGACTGATGCCATGAATGCCTTCATCACTAAAAACAGGACATTCTGTCTGAACAGTCCAGTTAGTATCCGTGTTCTTCAGTGACCTTACCAATCAAAATGGTGTGATCGGTGGGTTAATTCTTTCAAACCAACTTTCCAAGCCCTTGAGGTTTATCCACCCGATGTTGTAACGATGTCTAAGGGTCTGCAAGCTGGTAACCTGCTTTGCTAGTATTTTTAACTTCTTTCTATTTACATGTGGTTCTAATTGTACTCTGTTTCACATTTTTGGTATGTACCCAGCAGGAGATTAAATCGTTTCGCAATTCTGCTTTACAGTTAAATAAATTAAAAGCCCGCCTGTTCTAGTTTAAATATATCTTGCTCTCCACTACAGCACAGTGATGATACGTGAGCCTAGATGGTATTTCTCAAATTTTGAAAAATTATAATGGGCATGTATCAACTTAATTCATGAAAGGGAGACTCGTGTGCTGCGTGGTGCCAAACAAAGCCAGAGCAGTGAGGATTACGCTGGAGTGGCAGTGTGGCCAGCATTCCGTTGTTTTTTTTTATTATAGAAATACGTGATCTACATAAAAGACCATGTTTTATTGGAAATGTAGTCCATAACAAGCAAGCCCACTCCTTAACTGCTGTGCGGTGGACTAGTTCCCTGGCAAATTCATTGCTGGAAGCTAGCTTCAGGCAATCTGGAAGTCAAACTAGTGTCAAAAGAATTGAATTGGCAGACCAAATACTCGAAGGCAAAGATATTTCAGGCACATCTTACCTCAAGCCGCTTCTTTGCGAGTTCAAGCAAGGCCGTGGGTCCTGTTTAGTCTCTGTATATGCATCGATCTTGTTCACTTCCTGCAATATAATAAGGTGAAGTTAAAATTCACTTCACGTTAAGAAAACTGATTGGCTTTGGGCTTTTGCAAACAACTGGCGTCATTCTGTGTCACCTCAATGAACTTCTGAAGGTTGGGTCGACCCACTGTGATATCGTAGTTCTTTATGTTGGAAAAGAAAATCTGAAACCTTTCAATAAATGGCACATACGCAATGTCCACCTAGAAGGAAATTAAGCATCACATAACAATCATATGCCACAAAATATTGAAATGCAGCTTATACTCTCACTCCAGTGACATACCAAACTGAGCTGGCGAAGGAAGAAGGGACCGTCACTGAACTTTCCCAGTTCAGCTTCTATTTTGTCCAGGGCAGCAACTGATGGAAAGACAATGCGTGGCAGCATGAGTAAGTTAGCAATGATGCAATTTACAGCCTCTTGAAAAATGGTAAAAATTATGCAAGCGAGGTGCTCTGACCAGCTGCTTCCTCGGAGATTATGGGTGAGTATAATGCTTTGTTGAACTCATCAGTATATGCAAGCAATTCCTCAGCAAACTGGTTCTTCGCGGCATCCTGTGATTTCCCGAAATTTAAGAAGCTTCAGTTTCACGTATATTATCACTGCATCTTTTGCACGCATTGCACTGATGCTGATCAAATATATCTGTCTTACATCAGGAAACAACGACGGGCCTTCAAAATTGCTGTCGATGTACCTGATCAAATCCAAGCTCTCTCCTTTCACCTGGTTGTTGTGCTCGAGGGAAGGCACCTATGGAGCATGAGAAGTTACTAAATATAAGTGTACATGAGACATCATGACGAGGACTATGCAAAGAAATACTTCCCCGCACCAAAATAATCCATAAAATATTCTACATAGGAGGAAACAGTGTGTTAACCATACACACCTTGTTCCCTGGGTAAAACGTCTCCTTGTACCATGCAGGCCTGTCTTCCAAATCGATGGCGACTATCTTGATCTTGTCCTGCAAACCCTGGTAGACAGAGGAAAGGAGGAAAATTCATTTTTATTTCAGCAATACATGCACAAGGAAAAGCACTGCGATCCATTATCTAAAAAAATATACACAAGGAAGTGAAGAGCTTCTTGGGTAAATCAAATAAAAGCGTGGCGCTGATACCTTGTAGTTCCTGGCAATCCAAACGCGCTGCGCGTACGGGCAGCGGTACGCGACGTACAACCTTCACGAGGCCACAAACAGAAACGGGGATCAAAATCTTCCCTGCTGATCTGTGAAACAGTGGAAAGGTGACCAACATTGAAGCCTAGGAGTACCTGGTAGTGCCATCGAAAAGGGGAGGCGGCTCGGAGGCGGAGGTCAGGGGAGCCGGGTGCGCTTCCTTCGCGGAGCTTCACCCGGTTTATGATTTCGTTGCAACTGTTAAAGTCGGTTTGGTTTGAGAAAAACCGTAAAAATCATAAAAATCGGTCGAAAATCGTTTTAAATAAAAAATTTAAAATATAAACAAATTGCTATAGTAAAATGTTTAATTTCAACGATTAATGATTAATCGATCAGTTTCTTCGGTTTTTACGGTTTCAGATTTTAAAATTTGAAACATAAATCGGTTTTAACGATAAGTTGAGCGGTTTTAACGGTTTTCAGTATTTTGAAAATTTTTAAATTTTCAAAATTTTTAAAATTTTTAAAATAAAAATCGATCGTCCGATGAAACTGAAGCGCAACGGTAAAATCGAAAACTGCAAAAATCAAATAATTTACTGTGGTTTTTGTGAACCTGAGCTAGACTCGGAAAACAACATCCGATCAAGAAACTCTGTCGAGAATTTGAACGGCCACGCGAAGATAGACAGGGATTTCTTCTCCACCACTGGCGTACCCACCTTGCAGGAATGGTAGATGCCATGGCGACGATGCGGGAGGGTCTCTGCAGGGTGGCGATGCGGTGAGCTGCTGCTGTCCGTCGACACGCCGACGGGACTGGAAGGGACGCGGGGCCGAAGGTGGAGGCGGGCGTCAGCGGTGACGGGCAGCGAAGGAAACGAGCGAGTTCATGTGCAGCGTCCCGCGAGGTATGGAGGTGTGTGATGAGTTGATGACTGATTTGATTGGTGGAGAGGGAACGTAAGCGCGGCCTGCGTGGTTTCGCTTCGCTTGGACGCGAACGTGGCTGGCTGAGCGCTCCGGCATTTTGTTTAATGGTTTTGTGGTTTTTTTTTTAATATCACCTTAATCTTCCCGTGTACTCATGGTTCACTACTGATTTTCAACGGTGCAGAAAATCAGTTGGCTACTCGGTGGTTTTATCATTTTACTACAGTTTCAATTTTGATTTTTGGTTGTAAGCTGGTATCCGGTGAAACTGAGTCACTTAGATTGATTTTATCGATTTTTTATGAAAACTAATCTGTTTTCACTAATTTTGTAAACCCTTAGTGTACTATAACTCATTTCACCAAGACTACAGTTTTTGGTGCACTTTGCAAACTTTCCAACTACCGTTCTCTAGTCTACGTGGATCTCCCTGGCGCTTGATTTTATTTCCCTATTTTTCCAGAGGAGCCAAAATTGATCAGATAGTAGCGGCAGAGCAACCAATCAAATAGGAGGAAGTTTTCGTGGGACAAGATCATCTCCAACTATTATCTAAAAGCACCTTTAAATTTAAAATTAGGATCTTATTTGGTAAACCACGTTCAACAGTTATGTAAATCCGCTCCATAAATATTAAATATACAACCTCCTGAAATGAGTGGTTTGGGTCATAAATATTAAATATACAACCTCCTGAAATGAGTGGTTTGGGTTGCCGTTTTAGAGACCAGGAACTTTCGAAACATCGAATCTTCTTGTAGAACAGATTTTGAGAAATATTGGAGGCACTTTTTTCTTTTTTTGCTCTTGATAAATGGTTAGAAGCACAGTCCATAAACCGCACTTCACCAATTTTCCTAATTTGGTGCCTTTAGCGCTTCTGTTGTGATGGCATGTGGCTGTCTTGTATGACAGGCCATCCAAATTGCGAGACCACAAGCCGTCTCTGTCCTCAAAGCAGTGGGATCTTTATTTTCATTTTTTGTTTGTTTGCCCGTGATAATGTAATCGGATGCCTGTGCGTTCAAGAGTATCTTGCTGTTGAACTCCATGGCCTGCAACGGCGCCATGGTCACCTCTACCTTCTCAATAGATAACGACTCCCCATGTCACTGACGACCGCTTGCCGCTAGTTACCTGCCGCGTTCTTTGCCCACTGTTGCGCCTCGGCCTGATGTTGAAGTCACCCTTGCTTGCCGTTGCCGGACCGCCGAAGCCACCCGCCCACAAGTCATTCAAGCTTTTTTGCTCTTATCCTAGTTCCATTGAAAATTTTATGGATTTCTCTGCATGTTATATTTTCTTTATCATGATTTACATTTTTAACTCACGTTCCTTACAACTTCGTTATTTGATGTTTCTTAGTCGATCGAAGCCAGTAAAATGCGATTAAAACTACAAGTTGATTCTAAACTCAAAGCATTAGTTTGCACCATTACATCCAATATATATTTGCACTGAAATTTTACCTCTGGTGTATCATCTTTTTCTTGTTTAAGAGTCTTATTACTTTCTTCTTGAGTTGGCTGAGAATGATTCTGCTCTCCCCTGATTGTTGCATATACGGCAATAGGATGAAAGATGTCAGGGAACTGCTGTTTTGTATTGGTAGCTCTGAAGAAGATGATTATGTAGCTACTGTATTTTCTATAGTAGCCAAGTTAGGAGCACCAGAATAATCACGTGGTTGATGCAAACAATTAAGCTCACTGCCACCAATGTTTTGAAGTGTAAAAACAGAGCTTGGTGAAGAATGATCAAAAGAATCATTGGATGAGATGGCATCAGTATTAGCAAAAGGGAATTTTCCTTCATAAAAAATAACATCCCGAGACACATAGATCCTGCCACATTCAATGTCAAGATATTTATATCCTTTATTCAGAGAGCTGTATTAAAAACACTCTTTTTGAAGGAAAATAGAGTTTGTGTTTGTTGTATGGTCGAACATGTGGCAAGCACATACAAAAGCTCTTTGAGCATATTGTAATTTGGAGAAACTTTAAAAAATCTCTGAAGGGAAGTTTGATAGTTTGATTATCAACCGGAGTGGGTAGCCTTTTGATGACATAAGTGGCAGGTAGGAAGGCCTCATCCCAGAATAACCGACCAATCAATGAGTACGTAGAAGCATATGCCCGTCGCGTACATCATCACGTTTGTAGTTATTTTCATTTTAACTTGGCCCCTTGCGGCTCGAGAGACAAAGCATCTGCCCCATGGAATATTTCCAATCGCTGCTATGGCTGCTTAATTCATTCGTTTCAGATATATATACATGCGACGCAGACGCAGCTGGCGGGACAAGACACCGGAAGACAGCACCACGCGCGGCACAATGCACATAGTGAACTGGGCGTGGTGGCTTGGCCTCCTCCTCGGCGCCATTCCGCTGCTCGCGCTCGCCGTCTGGCGATGCAACGACGCCGCCCACTGCGCCGCCTTCGCTCTCAGGCAGTACCGGTGCGGGGAGCGTCGCGCGAGGCTCCCACCGGGCCACATGGGCCTTCCCTTCGTCGGCGAGAGCCTCGCGCTGCTCTGGTGCTTCAAGCTCGCGCGCCGCCCCGACGACTTCGTCCATGCCAAGAGGCGGCGCTACGGCAGCGGGGGCGTGTACAGGACGCACCTCCTCGGCTCGCCGACCGTCCTCGTCTGCTCGCCGGCAGCCAACAAGTTCGTCCTGCAGTCCCAGGAGAGTTTCGGCGTCCGGTGGCCTTCACGTGAGCTCGTTGGCTTCTCCAGCGTTGGCAACGTCGAGGGCAGGCAGCACGTCAGGCTCCGTGGGTTCATCCTCGCAAACGTTAACAGCCCCAGCACGCTCCGGACCATCGCGGAGGTCGTCCAGCCGCGCGTCGTGGCGGCCCTGCGGTCGTGGGCTGACAAGGGCATCGTCACCGCCGACACCGAGATCAAGAGAGTAAGGAGAGAATATCCCTGCTGTACATTTATCTTGGACCTTGAATTTTGTACGAAAATCGACGCAGGTAACGTTCGAAAACATCTGCAAGATGTTCGTAAGCATGGAGCCATCGCCTCTCACCGACATGATCGATGGGTGGTTCGACGGCTTAGTTGCTGGAATCAGGGCGTTCCCGCTGGATCTTCCCGGAACAGCGTTCCGGCACGCTCGCAGCGTACGTGTGGACCGAACAATTGATGAACTAAGTTGTTATTAAAATTAATGGAAGTCGATCGCACTGACTTTGCAAGATGATGACGAAATGCATGGCGCGAGCAGTGCCGCAAGAAGCTTGACCAGGTGTTCAGGGAGGAAGTGGAAAGGAGGAGAATGGACCCGCCGGGAGGCGAGGACGTGATGAGCGGGCTGATGCGGATGGACGACGAGCAAGGGAACAAGCTCTGCGACGACGAGGTTGTTGACAACATCATCTCCCTCGTCGTCGCCGGCTACGAGTCCACTTCCAACGCCATCATGTGGGCAGCCTACCACCTCGCCAAATCCCCGCATGCTCTTCGCAAGCTCAGAGTAAGACGATCCTTGTATCTTCGAGTGATCTAGTATCTATGTAGCGGCTGGAAACTTTTTTCTATTATCTAAAAAAATTCTGAAACTTTTGTCAGGAGGAGAATATGTCGGTAAGCAAGTGCAAGAATGGTGGCTTCATTACTCTTGATGACATCCCCAACATGAAGTACACTGCCAAGGTACAGAAATTAGAAAACGCTCACGGGCTACGTACTGCTACTTTTATCTAATCCCAACTCCCAAGTACGAAGTTTCCTTTGGTGCTAGTTTTAATCTTGTCGTCCATGATTACAGGTGGTGGAAGAAACGCTTAGAATTGCCAACGTTTCTCCAATGGTTTATCGCGTGGCGCTCAAAGATATCGAGTACAGAGGTAACACTTGGTGCTTCTGCGTTGAGATTAGTTCGGCAGTTTTTGGGTTCTTACACCTTAATCCGTATGGCTTTCATTTCGAATCACTATTTTTTAGCTTCCTGCCTTAACTATTGACCAAATACACATCCATAGGTTACACAATACCTGAAGGATGGAGAGTAGTGGTTTGGCTCCGATCACTGCACACTGACCCAGATTACTATGACGATCCTCTGGTATTCAACCCCGACAGATGGGACGTAAGTTCAGCTCGTCCATACATGCCGCCTGAAGAATTTTGTCATGGCTGAAGCCTTACTGATGATCTTCAACATTGCACATTGTTACTCGTTTGAACAGAGGCCTGCAAAGCCAGGCACGTACCAGGTGTTCGGAGGAGGGCACCGGATCTGCGCGGGGAACATGCTCGCAAGGCTGCAGCTCACCATCATGCTCCATCATCTATCTGTTGGTTACAAGTAATGAGAACCCTACCAATTCCTAGATAGCTCATCCTTCAGTTCTTATGCAGGTGTTTATTTTTATTTTTTCGGGTCAAGTTTTAATGAGATGACTTGTCTGTTGGCTTGAACTACTACAGATGGGAGCTGCTTAATCCTAACGCAGAGGTTGTATATGCTCCACACTCAAAGCCGGCAGACGGAGCTGCAATGTCATTCAGCAAACTCTAAGTAGAATAAAAAGAGATGGCCAATTCTGTCGATGTTATTAAATAAAAATGTGTACTGCATCACGTCTGCATATATATTTCCATGTCCAACTCTTTATATAATATACTAATTGCTTGAAGATTAACGAAATATTGTACTTACATAAACATTTTGGTCCCCTTTGGAATGGAGGAATTTTTCCCACATTCTGTGTTTTCCTAGGAAATTGAATGGAGATTCAACGGAGCTCAGTGGCGACTTTACCACTATCAATGTAGGAATCGAGAAAAATTCCCATGTTCCAAAGTAGGCCTCAAGCAGGACTCTCTCAGAGTTGACTGGTGATGTTCATGTCTGTTGATAGTGGTTAAGTGATCCTTAGTGGAAGAACCGACTTGAATATTATTATTATGTGCTTAGTCTGCTGACAAGGAGAATATTTCTCACTGTACTACAATATTTGATGGATGATAATACAAAAAAACGGAGGGGTGCATCTTTGAAATAGTAGAGCGTGATACAACTACATATCAATTTAGTCCAACACTCTGATCGATCCGCCTTCAGTTTACTCGTAAGACTATTCACTATACAGGGCATTGTGCTTGTTGTTTCTCAATGCCAAGCATAACGTTAGCTGACAGGAAAGTGTGGCAATATCTTCGAATTTAAAGCCTTATTAGTATCATGTTACAACCACAGTCATTCAAGCCTTTTTTGCTCTTCTCCAAGGTCCATCGAAAATTTTATGGATCTCTCTGCATGTTATTCATGATTTACATTTTTTAAACGCATGTTCCTTACATCTTTGTAATTCGATGTTTCTTAGTTGGTTGAAGCCAGTAAAATGCGGTTAAAACTGGAAGTTAGTTCCAAACTCGAAATTGTTTTGACACCTTATTTTCCTTAATACATGAGCCATATAAGCTATACTAAGCTTTACAAGGCAGCTGTCTCTGTTCATCAGCTACCAAAGTATTAGTACCATCTCAGTACAAACACGACGGTATGACAATGAATTCATAGCCCAAGCTTCTTCTTTGTGAGAGCAAGAAGCACTTGAGGGTCCTGTTTGGTCTGTGTGTACGCATCAATCATGTTTATTTCCTGCAATGCATTTTTTTCTGGTGTTATAATAAATCATCTAGTTAACGCCGGAAATACTATGTGAGGTACCTCAATGAATCTCCGTATATTAACTCTCCCGTCGCAGATGTCATAATTCTTGATGTCAGCAAAAAAAATCTGAAATCCATCGATGAATGGCGCATATGCAATGTCCACCTATATTAAAATGAAATACCATCAGTATTTGGTTAGCTATAAATAAGCAGAAGGATTTAAAAGATAACAGATATCAAATTTACCAGACTTAATTTGCCGAGGAAGAAAGGACCATCATCGAATTTTGAAAGGGACCTGTCTATTTTGTCCAGAGCATCAACTGTCGATCAGGAAAGCTCCAAAAGTCAGGAACCAGTATGCACGTCACAATTACAAAAGCAGTACAGAAAGATATTCTAAAATCCTTTCCAGCTTCAGCAGTCACCCCTTGCTTTGAGATCAGTGCGCCAATCATTTCCTGGTTGAAAGTATCGGAATATCCCAACAGCTCTTGTGCAACCCTTTGCCTTTCAGGATCCTATGTTCATCAACTGGTTTAGCAGCCTACCAAATGCATCAATTTTGGCCATGTGATGAAATGCAGTTATCATGAACTCACATCACTCGTCAATTTAGGCCCGTCGAAGTGGCAGTCCATGTACTCGATCAAATCCAAACTCTCTCCTACGACTCTGTTGTCGTGCTCCAAGGACGGCACCTGTCGAGAGAAATCACAAATCACAAGTCACTAGGTAGCAAGGATCTCAAAATTTACTGAAAACGGCGTATATTTGAATTTTAGCCGCACCGTATTCATGGGATAAACTCTCTTGTACCATGCTGGTTTATCTGTGGTGTCCAAGGGTACTAACTTGATCTTCTCCTGCAAACCCTGGTGCCCAAAGTGTTCAAGATCCAAGAAAGAAAAGATGGGAGTACAAATAGCTTCAGAAGAGCGGATCATTCAGTACCTTGTAATTCCTTGTGATCCATGCCCGTTGCGCATACGGGCAAATATATGCCATGTACAATCTGTCGATTAAAGATATCCACCAGTCAGTTTGAATATTTGATTCTGTGAAATGCCAGAACAGAGTAAGGACCAACCTGGTTGTGCCATCGTGGAGAGGTGGCTGCTCAGAGGCAGATGTCAAGGTCGGAGGAAGAGCTTGCATTGCAAAATTATTTTCTCAGAAAAGTTAGCAGTTACTGGTACTCTCAATAGATCTAATTATTCAGTGGAGAGATGTTTAACAAGTGAAAAGCCTTGGAGCTGTTTTATAAGGTACTGGTTAGCTGGTAAACTAGAGCGTGCAGCACCAAAGTCAGAGCTGAAAAAGAGCACGATGAAAACTTGAGCCCAAGCGTCAGCAGTGACGAGTAACGGCAAAAGGAGTGTGTGGTAATGCCTGAAGCCATGTCTTTCATGCTTCGTGTCACAATATAAGCAACACATATGCTGGTCAAATTCGTATTTGGAGGCGATTACTGAACACCAAACACCATGCGATTCTTCAACTGTTCGAGATATAGAAATGTTCCAGAGCTTATGAACTGATATTATACACCATAATCGTTGAGATTCTACACTATTCGTTCAAACCAGCTGGTTTTCACTAGATGCGTCCCCTGAGATGCATCGTACAACGGAAGCACGGCTCAATTTATTTCAGCGGCAAGCTCTCATGGTTTGAACGCAATTGACTACAAAATGTCAAGAAACATGGCTAATACTGATGTAGGAGTAGTATTCTCCATTAAACTCATCAACATTCAACAGAACACACTGCACTTCATGACAACATTCCCTCACTCCTGCACAGCAATATTGGTGAACGGCAATGTAACAGTCTAGAATTTTCAAATTAATTGAGATGGAGTTTATCTTAATTTTGTTCCGTTCAATTTCGAATTTTTCTTTTTGATTTTTTATGTCAAAATAATTTTAATC
Organism: Zoysia pacifica; assembly: GCA_001602315.1. Classification (NCBI taxonomy): domain Eukaryota; kingdom Viridiplantae; phylum Streptophyta; class Magnoliopsida; order Poales; family Poaceae; genus Zoysia; species Zoysia pacifica. The sequence goes on along the minus strand of BCLH01000031.1, from coordinate 152,102 downwards.
CACAGATTTTGTTGGGTCGAAATTAATTCCCACAGACTTTAATTAATTTTTAAACTTCTTCTATTAATCTCCTCTATAAATACTCACTTATCTTCTCTCTTTCCACCAACCCCTCTCACCAGAGGAGATCGGCGAAAGAAGTCGCATCGCCTCGGTCTTCGGTTCTACTGTCGCCGCGTCATCGCGATCACCGAGTCGCGTGTCGCTGTCCTCGGTCTCCGTTCCCGTCCCGCGCCGTCAACCACGAGGACCGCGTCGCTCGTCCCGCGTTGCCAAGCCGATCCCTGTAGCGCCGTCCCCGAGCCGGTCACCATCATCGCACCCCTCCAAGTTACCCGATCCCCGTGTCGCCCGCGCTGGCTGATCCGTCTCTGCATCGTCAACCGCTGTCGCCGCGCGCCGTTCCCGTCCGCGTCGCCTGTTCTCGACTCCGGTCCCCACACCATCTGTCGAGCACGTCCAGTGCGCATCACCATCGCCGATTCTACAGCGCTTCGAGGTGAGAAATCAAATAATCTCTCTCGTGTTTATCCTTTTTATGGATCGTTGAGTTGGTTGCTCGTGAGAATAGTTAGATGGAAAAGCAAAGCGTTTCACGTGTTCTTTTAGGCTAAATGATTTACCGTTAGTTTAGTTTCTCGTAGTCTAAATTTTCAGAGATTTTTGAAAAATTTTGTTTGGTCTCAAAAGATTCCTAAAATTGTTCTGTTAAATTCATGAACGTCACGTAGAATTTTTCGAAGAACGTTTTGAAAACGTTTAGTCTAACGATTTAAATTTAGATTTAATTATTTGAATTTAAATTATCGTGTATCTAATATTTGATCCTTTCTTCGTGTCATTGTCTGGTGCAGTCGAGGAGGAGTATCGCGAGCCAGTTCGACGACCTGAATACTGACTACGATCCCGACCTACCAAGCAAACCGTGTTCCAATCACTTTTGCATCTAGTATTTTAAACCTTATATTTTGATTACAACCCTAATTTACATGTCAACTGTTTTAAAATATATTAGCAACATTTCTAAGCCGTGTCTATTTATTGTTCTACAAATATGAGCCCTAAAATTGCTTTAGAATAGTTATTTTAGTTTATGCTTAACAATGCTTAGTCGCATTTATTTTTATCTCACACCTATCACTATAAAAATAAAATTTGTGTAAATGATTTTGAACTATGATTTAAATGTGTGAATTTTGCAAATAACTATACATAACTATTTAACGGAAGCAGAATAGAGTATGAAGATCTAGAAGACTTTTAGAAAGTCACTGTGAGCGTACCTGTGACGGGTATAACGGAAAAATCCGAGCTAAGATCTTTCTGTGAAATATTAGTTGTTGGCATTGAGGTTGAAGAGAGTGTCTGCCCTGATAATTAATAACCGAGTCCTTCGAAACTTGTACACTCAATTGACAACCATGCACATCACGTTACTCTATATGAGCATTGACTTGATCTTAAAGCTTGTCGAGACTCGTTGTTTATCCTAGATTGACGGTGATGTGTTAGTGTGATGTAAAGTTATGACTCTTCACATGAGATCAAGATACCTCACCTAATCAGTGTTACTCTTCACAGTTATAAGACCCGATTGCGTAAGCATTTGACACTTAGCCAATCTTTACGCTTGAAACCATTTGCATGTATACATTGTTAATAAATAGTACATGTTTTGTTGAGTATTCGTACTCATAGCTTTCTAATTTTTTGTTTTCAAAAAATACCCACAGCTTCGACTTCGACTACGTCTCCGACAGACTGTGAAATCAACTCTTACACTCAAGTGTGCCTGTGTGAAGAAAGTTCACTGTCACTGCCGTTGCTATAAAGATACTTCCGTTGCTATCTTCTATAAATTTTTTGATAATAATCTTTCTGCTCTGAAATATTTTCAGTCTGTGTGCCGATGAACCTCTTGAGAGAATTATATTCTAATAAATTTATATTCACTTATTATTTTTTATTCTCGTTTCTTGTTTAATGATTCTGTTATGATTTTTTGATTGATCGTTTATGATGGCGTGCTTGCTAACTTTTGAGATTGGCAATAAAAAAAAAACCCAGTTGTTACAGTCAACTACTGTCTCAGGCCAGATAGTTTATTTTTATAGAATATGACCCACATAAAAGGCCATGTTTTATTGGAAATGAAGTCCATAACAAGCAAGCACACCAAGCACACTCCTGAACTGCTATGCTGGTAGTCTAGTCCCCTGGCACGATGTTCATTGCTCTTTGCTAGCTTCAGGCAATCTGGATATAAAACATGTGTCAAATGAATTGAAATTGGCAGACCAAAGAGTCAAAAGGCAAAATATTTAGGGCACATCTTACCCCAAGCCGCTTCTTTGTGTGTTCCAGCAAGAACTGTGGGTCCTGTTTAGTCTGTGTATATGCGTCGATCTTGTTCACTTCCTGCAACGTAACAATTTGAAGTTAAAATTCACTTCACGGTAAGAAAACTGACTGTCATTTGGCTTATGCAAACAACTAGTGTCATTCTAAGTTACCTCAATGAACTTCTGAAGGTTGGGTCGGCCCGCTGTGATATCATAGTTCTTTATGTTGGAAAAGAAAATCTGAAACCTTTCAATAAATGGCACATACGCAATGTCCACCTAGAAGGAAATTAACCATCACATAACAACCTTATACCACAAAATATTGAAATGCAGTTCAGGAAAGGTTATACTCTCACTCCAGGGACATACCAAACTGAACTGGCCAAGGAAGAAAGGACCATCACTGAACTTTCCCAGGGCAGCTTCTATTTTATCCAGAGCAGCAACTGATGGAAAAATAACGCATGGCAGCATGAGGAAGTTAGCACTGATAAAAATTACAGAGTTTTGAAATGGTAAATCATGCAAGTGAGATGATGCTCTGACCAGCTTCCTTGGAAACATCTTCCTTGGAGGCTATGGATGAGTACGATGCTTTGTTGAACTCGTCAGTATATGCAAGCAATTCCTCTGCAAACTGCTTCTTTGCAGCATCCTATGATTTCCCAAAATTCAATAAGTTTCAATTTCAGATATTAGTACAATAAGCCTATGAAATCACCGATGCTGATCGAATATATCCGTCTTACATCAGGAAGTAACGATGGGCCTTCAAAATTGCTGTCGATGTACTTGACCAAATCCAAGCTCTCTCCTTTCACCTGGTTGTTGTGCTCGAGGGAAGGCACCTATGGAGAATGATAAGGTGCTAAATCATAATTGTACATGACTAGTAGGAGTAATATGGCAAGTAATACCGCCATGTACCAACATAATCTACAAAAGATTGTAAATCTAAATGGGAGGAAAGATGTTAACCATACACACCTTGTTCTCTGGGTAAACCTTCTCCTTATACCACGCAGGCCTGTCTGCCAAATCTATCGCGGCTATCTTGATCTTGTCCTGCAAACCCTGGTAGAGAGAGGAAAGGGGAAAAAAGATTCGATATTCCTTTCAGCAATACATACACAAGGAAAAGCACTCCGATGCAAAAGGCCGGAACTTTGCAAGAAAATGAAGAGCTTCTTGGGTAAATCAAATAAGACTGGTGCTGATACCTTGTAGTTCCTGGCAATCCAAGCGCGCTGCGCGAACGGGCAGTGATACGCAACGTACAGCCTTCACGAGGCCACAAACAAAAAATGGAATCAAAATTCTCCACGCTGATCTGCGAAGCAAGTGGAAAAGCAACCAAAATTGAAGCGTACCTGGTAGTGCCATCGAAAAGGGGAGGCGGCTCGGAGGCGGAGGTCAGGGGAGCGGGAAGCACTTCCTTCGCGGAGCTGGACAAGAAAAAGAACACTCGATGAAGAAATTCAGGCGAGAATCTAAACGGCCACGCGAGGACAGAGACAGGGATTTCTTCTTCGCCACTTGGCGTACTCACCTTGCCGGAGCGACGGCGGCTGCCATGGCGACTATGCGGGGGCGTCTCTGCGCGGCGATGCTGTGACGGTGAGCTGCTGCTGTCCGTCGACACCCGCGAATCTTTATAAGCGCCGAAGGGACTAGAAGGGAGTACCACCCGGGGCGGAACAAGGTGGACGCGGGCGTCAGCGGTGACGGGCAGCGAAGGAAAGCGAGCGAATTCATGGGGGCCAAGCCGGCAGGGGGGGAAGTGTGTGAGTGACTGATTGGTGGAGCGGGCACGTCAGGCGGGTTCGCTTCACTTGGACGCGAACGTGGTAAGGTGCGCGGTTTCTCCGTGGATGGCTGCTCTTCTGGTTCCGGTTCGGCGCGGTTTCTCCGTGGATGGCTGCTCTTCCGGTTCCGGTTCCGGTTCGGAGCGCTCCGGTTTCTCCGTGGATGGCTGCTCTTCCGGTTCCGGTTCGGAGCGCTCCGGCAGTTTCTGGAATGGTTTCTGTGGTTGGTAAGGATTTATTCACTTATTTTATGTGTAAGTATCTTTATAGTCATCGAATAAATAAATTTTTTATTTTTTTAAATAAAAAACTTCGCTTACAATTTCTCACTTAATTACCACCACCACCACCACCTTGTATTTAACATTTACTTGTGTGGTTGGCGGATCGACGGACGCGGCCTCGGATACCTAAAGCGGACGTGTTCCTGGGTTCATGGTGACGGACCAAATTGGTGACCTGTGTGGGACTGTCAGGTTGGCGTTGTGGCGCGATTTTTGGCACGTCGATGTGGTCATCAGAAAATTTGTTTCTGGACTACCTCCTTTTGTTTCGCAAGGAAGCAAATAATATGCTGCCTTTTCTTCTTGTCATAGAGGTTCCAGATAAAAATATACTGGTAAGCTGTAGCATACAAAGTGTTAGTACTAGCTATCTTATTTTGATCGAATTTACCTTGTTTTGTTTGCGTTATCTCTAAATGTTTTAGATACTCATTACTTATTTGTAGCCATATTTTAGCAAGTTCTTCAGAAGCTTTATCTCTCACGTACTCACCTACATTTTAAAATTGTTTTTCGCTGGCTAGTTCTAATTTGATCTTACAGACGCCAACAATTTCAGAGGTAATATATTCTTGGATTTTCATAAGTAGACTCCGCGATATACTTAAACACACCATGCATTTATTTTTCATATTTCCTTTATGAGTTTTGTTAAGATGCACTTTATTTTCCCAAGAACGTGCAGTAATAAGATGCACTTTATTTTCTCCAGAACATGCAGTACATATATTTTCTTCAGAGAGATGTCTGAGAGCTGCTATATACTGTGGAGCTCCTTTTTTTAATAATGTCGATAGCATTGATCATTTCTTGCATTTCCACTCAAAGTTTACTGAACGACATTGCAGCTTCGTCGCCCGGCTTTGAGTGTGGAAGGTACACAACCTCCGCGTCAGGATTAAGCAGCTCCCATCTGTAGTAGTTCAAGCCGACAGACAAGTTATCTCATTAAAACTTGGAGTAAAACTCAGCCAAAAAAAAAAAAACCCGCATATATAAGAACTGAAGGACGGGCTAGGTAGGAATTGGTAAGGTTCGCATTACTTGTAACCCACAGACAGATGATGGAGCATGATGGTAAGCTGCAGCCTTGCAAGCATGTTCCCTGCGCAGATCCTATGCCCTCCTCCGAACACCTGGTACGTGCCTGGCTTTGCAGGCCGCTATTCAAGAGAGTAACAGTATATAATGTTGAATATCATCAGTAAGGCTTCAGCCATGACAAAATTCTTCTGGCCGCGTACATAGACGAGCTGAACTTACATCCCATCTATCAGGGTTGAATGCCAAAGGATTGTCATAGTAGTCAGGGTCAGTGTGCAGTGAGCGGAGCCAAACCACGACTCTCCATCCTTGAGGTATTGTGTAACCTGTGAAGGTGTATTTTAGGCAATAGTTAAAGTGGGAAGTTAAAAATGGTTCATTTCGAAGAAACTAACGGATTTAGTGGCTCCAAATGAAAACCACAAAGATTGAAGGGAAAGAGCCGAAAGGCTGTCATATGGAGGCAGTATTTCTTGCTTCCAGAGTGTTTTTAAGAACTAATCTCACTCCAAAAGCGCTGAAGTGTAAGTGCATCTCGAGCTACCTCTGTACTCAACATCTTTGTGAGCCACGCGATAAACCATCGGAGCAACATTGGCTATTCTAATTGTTTCTTCTACCACCTGTAAAATCATGGACGACGAGATTAAAATGTGTAGTACCAAAGGAAACTTTGTACTTGGGAATTGGACCAGTCGACAAGAGTAGCAGTAGCCAGTGAGCATCTTCTGATCTGCGTACCTTGGCAGTCTACTTCATGTTGGGGATGTCATCAAGAGTAATGAAGCCACCGTGCTTGCATGTGCTGATAAGCATATTCTCCTCCTGACAACAGTTTCAGATATATAGATCACTCGAAGAAACAGTACACAGATTGTCTTACTCTGAGCTTGTGAAGAGCATGTGGGGATTTGGCAAGGTGGTAAGCCGCTCACATGATGGCGTTGGAAGTGGACTCGTAGCCGGCGACGACGAGGGAGATCCATACGTACGCTGCGAGCGTGGCGGAATGCTGTTCCGGGGAGATCCAGCGGGAACGCCCTGAGTCCAGCAAGTAAACCGGCGAACCACCCATCAATCATGTCGGTGAGAGGCGATGGCTCCATGCTTACGAACGTCTTGCAGATGTTTTCGAACGTCACCTGCGTCAATTCTCGTATAAAAATCAAGGTCCAAGATAAATGTGTAGCAGGGATCTCTCCTTACTTTCTTGATCTCGGTGGCTGCTGTGATGGTGCCCTTGTCAGCCCACGACCGCAAGGCCGTCACGACGCGCGGCTGGACGACCTCCGCAATGATCCGGGGCGCGCTGGTGCTGTTAATGGTTGCAAGGATGAACTCACGGAGCCTGGCGTGCTGCCTGCCCTCGACGCTGACCACGCAGGAGACGCCGACGAGCTCCGGTGCTGGCCACCGGATGCCGAAGCTCTCCTGGGACTGCAGGACGAACTTGTTAGCCGCCGGCGAGAAGATGAGGACGGTCGGCGAGCCGAGGAGGTGCGTTCTATACACGCCACCGCTGCCGTAGCACTGCCTCTTGGCCTGGACGAAGTCGTCGGGGCGGCGCGTGAACTTGAAGTACCAGAGCTGCGCGAGGCTCTCGCCGACGAAGGAAATGCCCATGTGGCCCGGCGGGAGCCTCGCGCGACGCCCCCGGCGCCGTTACTGCCTGAGAGCGAAGGCGGCGCAGTGGGCGGCGTAGTTGCCGTGCCAGACGGCGAGCGCGAGCAGCGGAACGGCGCCGAAGAGGAGGCCGAGCCACCACGCCCAGTCCGCTGTGTGCATTGTGCCGCGCGTGATGCTTGTCTTCAGTGTCTTGTTTTACTAACTGCTTCTGCATCGCATATGTACATATGAAGGCATGAAGCGAACGAAAGTAGCAAGAGCGGCGAGCTGGAAATATTCCATGTGGTAGATCCTTTCGCCTCTCGGGCTGCAAGGGGCCAAAATTAAAATGAGTACAACTATAAACGTGATATACGTGACGGGCTATGCTTCTACTTAATCGATTGGTCAGTTAGGCACAACCCAAAAAAATACTTCTTCCGCCGTTGACTTTTAACTTCAACTTTAACCATTCGTTTTATTAAAAAAAATTAATAAATATTATATTTTTTTATATTTTGATTTATCATTAGAGCTATTTAAATTACAACTTAATTTTTTTCACATTTGAACATTTTTTAATAAAATAAATAGTCAAAATTTAAATTAAAAATTAACAGCGACATCAATTTAACAACGAAGAGAGTACTACCTTGATCACATGGCAATTAGTCCAAGTGCATGTGGCATGTTTAGGTTAATTACGTGACCTAGATGTTGACCCGACTAGATATCACGGACTGATGAACGTCGATATAACTATCAACACTGACTTTTACATATTTGTGTATATATGTATGCAACTGCATGCATTGGAACGTCATGTAAGTAATTTTATTAAGCTATATAGTAAATTCTTCTGATTCCTCAGGCAAAGAGGAGATCACAAGGACTCAGGCTGAGTCTGTTTGCAGTTACTGTGCTTTGCTGTGAAATTTTCTCTGTTAGAAGAATATCTTATATTTCTAGTGTGATTTCTGTTCTAAATAATTCTTTTTAGATGCTTTCAAATAGAACTAACAACGTACTAACATATAGATAAACACTTTTTCAAAAGCATGATAAGTTGAATGTGTGTTTTTCATAAGCATGATAAACACTTTTTCAAAAGCATGATAAGCATGATAACAAACAGAGCAGCAAAGAGGTTAATAAGTTGAATGTGTGTGTTTTTTAAAGATTGTGTATGGCACGTTTTGTTTTAAGAAGAGAAGGAAGCAACCGTACAATTCGCTACTAAGATCAACTTACCTCGGTTCCAAGTGGTCATACACCAAGACCAATAATAGCTATTTGCAGCTCCAAAACACGACCTACCAGTACATAAGACTCCTACCTCTAGTAACAAGACCGAAGGAATTTGTTGTTGTTCAAGAAAAAATAAATTGTATCAGCTCAAATAACTTGTGGTATGTACAATATTTTTTGGGACGTGATCATGTCAATAAAACACATTTTATTGGCTGGAAATGTAATAAGTTCACTAACTTCTAATATGTTGCATATGGTCCTAAAATTATTATAATTTAAATTAGCCGGCAACTAAAATATACCATAGGCCTTTTTGAAACGGAGAAATTTTACAGGAATTATACAAAAAATTTATAAGAATTAGTTTAATTTTTTTTAAAAAAACATAGAATTCAAAAAATTTTCCGCTATCCAAAAGAGACCTTGGGCCTGTTTGCTTTGCGGCCACAGGCACACAGCGTGCCACGACGAAGCCACACATTAAAACAGTGATGCCACTCATTTTTTTCATATTTTTCCGGCGCCACGTAACTTGGTGCCGCCATAGGCTCATAGCAATTGTAAAGCAAACAGGCCCATATAATCACGTTGAATCCAACGATAATGTCCAATAATAATTCATGGTCGAAATGACCCAATAAGGCCCATTTATATGGCAACAGAGAACCCAACCCAAAAGGCCCATTTACAATTGCATGACGGCGTGAGAGATAGGAAAGCAGCAGCAACGCGCAGAAAAAAAAAAAGGGAATATCTTTCGCCGCACACGCAACGGCGACCTCCCCGAGACCCTGCCGGCCGACGAGTCTCTCTCTGTCGCTCGCTCTCTCGCTTGCTCTCGATGGCACCGCAGCAAGATGCGGACGCCACCACGCCGTCGTCGGCTACCGCAGCCTCCGGGGCTGCGCCTCCGAGCGCAGATTCTTCCACGCGCGGGCAAAACCCTACGGCCGCTGCTACCGCGGTTGCCGGGGCCACGGATCTGGAGAAGAAGATGCGCCGCGCGGAGCGCTTTGGGACAGCTGTGGTGATGTCCGAGGAGGAGAAACGCAGCAGCCGCGCGGAGAGGTGAGTGCAATATGGACCCCCTTTCCTAGAGTTTGGATTTTTTTTTTCCTTAACAATCCCTAAGGTTGGGCGTTTTTGTCTGCCGTATTCAACTGGTGTCGAGCTAGTATAGAAATGTTGATGTAAGCACAATCTTTCGTTAGTCTTCGAGCAATTAGCATATTACGTAAAGAGTTAGACATGGAATTATGTATGCAGATATGATGCAGGATCTAAGTTCGGGTCCTTGGGTGTCATAGCTTTCAGTTCTACTACGCGGGTACTTTACATTATGCGCTTAACCATAGTATGCAAGACAAATTCTTTGCAGTCTGATTAATAAGATTCTGTGTGCATTGCAGTGCCTAAGAAGCTAGGTATTAAATGTGATTCATGCATTTAGCGAAAAACTAATTAACCTAATTGTTGAGAGCTTTTGAGCTTTCTAGTGTAGTAGTTCATGTTCACCATTATACAGCTTGCTTACTCTACACCAAAGTGCTGAAAAATAGTTCCTTGGCTCTGATGTTTAAACCTCAGTAACTATGTAGTTTGTTATTGTATAGATTATTTCCTTCTTTTTTACTGTAAAATCTGGATATTGGTCACTTAATCCTCTATTGCAAAAACTGAAGGATGAGCTTATGATTCAAGGATATACCGTGATTAAAATTTGTACAAATATAATAATATCATGCATATGGCATACAATTTTACTTTTGTAAGACTAATGGTTTATGATGAAAATCATATTGATTTGTGTATTCAATCATAGATCTGGTGAGTTATGAACTTCATTATATATATAATTCAGGCAATCAACTTATTTCTGTATACATGAGATGATTGCTGTGGAACATGTTATCTAAAAAGGTTTGTGAAAATTTATGTTATATATGCATGTTTATGATTAGATGCAGATGAATATAAGTATGCAGTCTGTTCATTTATATAGTTCTTTCATGTAAATTTTCTGAAGTTGCAAGTTATTTTTTCAATGTTGCTTATAACCATGTAAACCTCGCTTTTAAATCCATACAAGACCAAGTGTATTATTTGATACTGTTTGTTCATCACTTAATTGTAACTGAAAAAAGTGTCTGTATTAGAGTAAGCCCTTTGCCCCTTTGGTTTGATGCATGTTTCCATAATCCCCATCTAGCCAGTCAAGTTTCCAAATGCTGACATCATATAATAAGAGTAGTGCCATTTAATTGTACAAGGTTCGGAACAGGATCGGCAAATATAAAAGAGGAGGAGAAGAAGAAGTCCAGGGCTGAGAGGTGTGTTGGTATCACCATTTTTTCTTAATGTGTTCTAGGTTTTTTTTTTGTATGCTCCATGGTGGTGGGACTGAGGCATGGTTAAACATATGAGTTGCTAGATTTGGACTTGCCTCACCCTCTTCTACCGATGAAGAGTCTAAGAAGAAAGCTCGGTTAGAGCGATTTGGTCAGAGTACAAATGTTGACAAGGCAGAAGAAGAAAAAAGAAAGGCACGGGCCCAGAGGTTAGTGAACACAGCCGTGGTTTGTCATTCTTTGTTGTTCTCTTGAACTTCAACCTAGCAATCAGATTACCTCATCTCCTGGCAACCTACCAGGTTTGCTGAAACACCTAGTGGATCATCCCTGGGAAATGGCAAAGATAAATCCAAGCCGGTATGTTTTACATGATTTTGTGAAGAGTTTTCACTTTCTGTACCACATGTCATTGTGCAGAGCTTTCATTTCCGGTTGGTGGTACTAATTGGTCATTTCCTTCATCTGTTTATATGTTCGCTTAACACAGGATGCAGCCGCTGTGACAGGCATTGCATGATCGAAGCACCACATTCTATGAGGTTAGATGACGTTGTTGTCTTCCCATGATACTGTTTTCTTGTTAAAGCTTTGCCACTGTAATTCCTAACATGGAAAGGATTCGCTACATTTTTGCAGGTCCCATTACCTGAGGCTTTGGTGAAACAATAGTTTGCACACCGCTAACCAGTAACCACCACGTGAACGGCGTCATGTGTTTTGTAGTCATTTGAGCGCTGTTTGCAGTGTATGACTTGCTTACTGTGCTAGGCAGTGTAGTCAGATTTGCTGCCTGGTTTGTGGATGGTCGCGCCACTTCTCCCCTTTTGTTGACGCCGATTGCATATCTATGTACTCGGTTTAGTAACTGTTAAAAATGCACTACTCGGTTATTGCATATTTTAGCTGCTATTGGGGGAACAAGGGCGTCTGAGAATCTGGGAATCAGCTAATGCATAACAGGTGAGATGTACTTGCAGAGTTCCAGTGGATAAATGGTCCATTTGTCTGAAAGCTATAGAGGCAACATGGGTCCAGCGAATTGGAATTCGCTAGTGAATCTAATGTCGTCCGGTTGTGTACATGACTTGTAAAAGAAAAACAAGGAGTACGTACTAAGAAATTCATTTTGTGACAATACGAATCCAAAGAAATTCATTCCCTGTGGCGAGGAACAGAAAAGCCTAGGTCGCGCCCGCAGGCCTCAGTGGCCGTAGACCTCCCGGTGAGCGACGAGCTCTGTTCGCCGCTCGATCGTGTAGCGCAGCTGCTCCTTGACCCGCCGCAGCGCGAGGAGCACGGACTCCACGTCGCCATGCGGCTTCGGCGCCTTTGCCGACTGAGGCTGGAGGTCGAGTAGAACAAGCGCGAGTTTGTTATCCTCTTGATGTGCTTCTTCTTCCTCGTGAGCCTCCGTGTCGTGCTCTGCCATTTGCTCCGTGTTGCCTTCCGTCCTCCCCGAGCCGTCTGTACCTGCGATGAGCTGGGGGTCGACGAGCACAATCGCTAGCCTGTCGCCATCGCCGTCGCGGTAGTCCTGTTCGGATTTTGCTGAGCAATGGGGCGCCCTGGTACACGAAACACGTTCCAAGAGTTATATAGGGAAAGAATTTGTTTACCAAAATGGCTGCACAAAATACAATTGCTCAGCGCAAAAGCGATTTGCTCTAAAACTCGTAAGCATAACGCTGCCGTCCACATCTTTTCTTGGTTATTATGGTTGTCAATACCATGCTCATTTTGATACAATTATACTGCAATTCGCTGATGTGCCAAAAAACAGATTAACAATGAGAAAACTCAGGTTGGATTGCTTCATTCTATGTACTAGCGTAGAGTGCCCGACAACCTCCTCACCTCTCCCCAAAAAAAAAAAAAAGACAATCATTCTGTTCTAGGGCAATGGGAAGCACTAATGGTTTCCTCTGTACCTAATATGGTGAAAGATGCCTATTGGAGCTAGTCGACAGGAATTCCAAAAGGGAAAACATTAATAGGAGGATTTTTTTTATCAAAATTCTGGCTAAAGGAAACTAAAATAGCACTGAATAGAAAGAAAACCAAATCCAGAAATGCTAGTTGTGCAGGGAAAAATGAATGCCGGAGATAATTAAGATAAGAGTTTTAATTATCTGTTGACAATGAGTTAGTCTGCAGGCGTACCTGTCTGAAGCATGATCACTGGCACTCGCTTCAGAGCTGCAATTGTTGTTTGCATCCCCAAGATCCATGCAAGGATCAGGGGAGGATTGCTCCGACACAACTGAGCACGAGCCCTCCAGGGAAGAGGGGTTCACCAGGGTGCAGGACCCTGCCGACGAGGCACCGTCCCCGGGAGAACCGGACCGCGCAGAATCGGTGCTGCTCAACGAACCAAGATTGTTCCTTTCGTCCACCTCTGGCGCCTGGTTACCGGAGCGGCCATTGGAGGACAGCGACCTGATGGAGCCGTCCGAGAGCTCGACGTCCAGAATCTTGAGGGACTCTAGTTTCTTGATGGCTTTCCTGAGCCTCCGCTCCGCCTTGTTCCTCACCTTAACCTCGACGGAGAGCTTCTTCTCCAGCTCGTCCAGCTGTGACCCAAACCAACCATTAAATCAAAATTCAGCAAAAAAGAGCTCAATTTGTTTGTGAGCCAATAGTAATTAAGGAAGATGCGGCAGTACGGAATATGTGTGAGAAAGTAACATAAGATACCCTACCCTTTTGGACAGTTGGTCGGCCTCCTCCTTGGCAGCCTTGGATGCCACCCTCTCTGCAAGCAGCCGCCCTCTGAGGCACTCCACCGTCTTCATGCCGGCACCGCCATCGTCGCCCCCATTCACCCTGCAATCAACGGAATAAAAAACATAAATGCAGGCACAGGTAAGGAACCGATCCTAGGATCCCACTATTCACAAAAAAAAAATGCAGCTCAAGAACAAGAACCGATCCTAGGTAGCTAGAAAACCAAGAAGTCATCCAAGGAAATGGGTAGGAGGAGCGCCGATGCGACAATCCAAGAAAACACCTAAGAAAGAATACTACCAACCTGCATTGCATGGTCTCTGCCGCCATTTTCTACCCTTCCAGCAATCCAATGTTGCAGAGGAAGGGAATGGTGCTCGATACCAGTTTGTGGTTGCTCTTTGGCAAGCTTAGTACCCCAAGCAGTGCGCGACAGCAGCTTTGGGCGCCTCTGCTTTTGAGCTCGCGCGGCAGGGGAGGGCGCAGCAGCTGCTGCCGAACTGGAGGAGGCTTGAAGCGGAAGGTGTCGGATGCGGGACGCCAATGCCTGGGGCGTGCGTGAGGCGAGGCGACGCGCCACAGCCCACAGGACGCTCGCTGTGAGTACTACGAGAGCCTAGAAAAGAAGCATTGTTGTTGGTGACCACAGGGGCCGGTTTTGTCCGTGACCGCCACCCGTGACGTGCATTACAACAACCTACGCCTACTACTGCTACTACCAGTACTACCCTACAGTGCATTCTTCAGTTTCTGAATTTTACCCCCCTTTTTCCTATACTTCAGTGCCCCTGAAGATCCACCGACATCTAAAATACAAGCAGGCACCTTTATTTTTTTCCTTAAAAAGGAGAGAAACATTATTGAGGTAAGAGTGGTTGAACTCAAAATATAGTGGCAGCTGACCAAGTGCCTGGACACAACTAAGCTTACAGAGGAGATGGTACAGATAAGTATGCTAACGATACTAAAAGCAATGCTGTACTTACCAGCACTAATTAACAAAGAGATGGTCGCAGGAGACATGTGGAGCTATCACCTTGGGCGTTGCAACCTGCAGCTGGGCAATCCTTGTTTCTTCAATGTAGCTACCGAGAGGGAGGACCGAGGAGCGGAGGGGCAGAAAGGAAGCCACGTGAAAGCCAGGCCCTGCTGGTTCATTCCTTCAAAGTTCAACCCGCTCGCTTCGCTTGCTGCTCGACCCCACCACCGCGCAGGGCTCGTCGTCCTCTCGCTGCATTTTCTTTCCTCGTGTTTTTAGCAGCTCCTGTATTCTCCGCTGCCATCGACTTGTGAGTTGTTTTCTTTTGAGAAGGAAAAAAGAAATATCTGGACGAATATACGTCATGCGTACCATTATACGGAGTACCAGGACAAAAAACGCTTCGAGCGTCCTTGTCGCGCTGCCTCCCGAGCCGCCTGTGCGTATTTGAACTGAACTGATTCAGAGAGGGAACCGACAAGTTGCTGCAGAATTAACAATGTCATTTGAGCTGCCTTCTCATGTGACCCTCAAATATACTAATGATATTTTAAAAACAACAATACTAACTAATAGTATAAGCATGAAGAAGATGGCGCCAATGACAATGAGAATAAGCTAACCTGCCGTGTTTGTCGTGTCAGATGTTGCGAGCAATTCGCTGGCGCCAACGACAATGAGACTGAAATCGGCACCGCCCTAACCAGTGAGGCATGAGAGGTTTGCAATGTGCTTTAGATTCCCCTGCGTCGGCAGGAACTGCTGCCGTTCATGTTCTTGTACCGTACGAAAATTCCTTAACCCACGCGCTTTAGTCAATACAGCAGTACTCCAGTCACGAACGCGGGGGATAATGTGCAGGAGTAAAACGGACAGATAGCCGCGACATTTTCCATGCGAGGCTCCGTACGTTCTGCAGTATTCGGTCCTCGGGTACTGCTGGACCTTTGAGACCATGGTTAGACTTTATTACAGTAAGCAGTAAAAAAATATGCTCTGAAAAGCATGCAGTTTAAAGAAAGTAAGTATAAAGAGATTAAAGTCGCATGATAAGGACGACGAGATGTAGAGACTTCCTGTTCCAAGAACCAAGCCGGATTCCGCTGGGAACGGTAACTTCGAGATACTGGGGCAGTATTCTACTGCGGGCCCACGTACTTTTGCCGGCACGATGACAGCATAAACGGTGAGCACATCATTCCTCAGCCGGGAGTGGAGCTTTTGTGCATAATAATAATGTGAAGGTCCAAGTGGGAATTAGGCGACAAAAGCTTCCCCTGATCTCTCCAGTCCTGCTTGTTTGTTTGTGGTATCACGTGAATATGTGATATGGCTCCCTCCACATATAGGCACCCTATGCTATGATCCTAATTATGAAATGCTCCACCTTATGCACTGCTATTCTGTGTTTGTTCAGATGGGAATGCCAAGAGCGCGCTATGATTAAAGAGATGGAGTGATTATACTCACTTAGCTTAGCTTGAACTTCAAGGCTTCAGAGTGAGCTGGACCAGGCTTCAAGATTTAAAGGCTGCACATAGCCGGTGGACAATGCTTGAAAATTGTACCATCAAATCGCCTCAAGCAACGTTATTCCATTGCCTCACTTGGACACAATCACTGAAAGTTGATATGACTGCTGCTTCCCCTTGAAAAGTTACCATGTGAACCCTGGGCAGTAAGCACAAAACGAAATAAGAGTCATCGCTGCCTGCTGGTAAGGCAGACCAAGTTGGGTGCAAATCAGAAGACTGCTTGCGTGCCTTTCCTTTTTGGACTACATGAGCTGGGAAATAAAGTAGAATGATCAAAGCATGTGAACCACGATCCAATGGCATGAGGGCACTAAAAGACAGATCTAGTTGTGCTCACTCTATACAGTTCTGATACTAACGCCATCATGGGATAGGGGACATGCAACTCAGGGGGGAGAGAACAAATGTTGAGGAGAAAATTATGGATTCTACAAGTGTATTCTAGTTATTATTGGTACATACACTATGGCAAGTGTATAGAGTAAATAATGAATAAATAGGTTAGTGTTGTAAATGATAACCTTTATTTCCTAAAACCATGGCACCAAAGAAACTTTTGATACTGAAGTGAATAATCTTCTGCAGATTGCATGTTTGCCATTCCATTCAGGACTGGGATTGCGCCGCTGATGGCCACAGATGCTGAAAATTCCAGTTCAAAAGGTTCAGCTTTCAGTTCAAAAGGTCAGCTTTGGTATCTGTTACCTTGTAAAGAAACAGAGATTAAGGTCAGCTTTCAGTTCAAAAGGTTCAGATACAAATGGAAGGGATTCTCTTACTGAATCCAAATTTCACGATTATTAGTTCTAAAAAATAGCTAATCAATTAAATCAATATGACTGACCACACAACTGGGAGTGAAATAATTTGTTCCAGATAGTTTTGGAAGTCTACTCTCAAGCATGACAATCACATCTCGAGATTCTCAACTATTAGAACTATTGAATGCCATCACTATCACTTGTTTTCATCTACAACTGCTTGACATCTACAGCAACAAAAAACATGCGGACCAAAGATCCCACTAATTCCAACTACACCCAGGAACCTTCTCCAATCCAACTCCCCACATCATGCTCCTTATGGTCTCAGCCTCTTCCCATTTGCTGGCATTTGAGTACAAATTAGCCATTATGATGTAATTTCCAGTGTTCTTAGGCTCAATCATAAATAATCGATCAAACACAACTCGGCCAAGTTCAATATCACCAACTTCTGCAGCTCCATTAAGCAATGCACCCAAAACCTTTGCATTTGGTTCAAATGGCATACTGTTGACAAGCTCAACTGCATCCTTTAGCATCCCAGCACGGCTGAGTGTAGAAACCATGCAAGCATATTGCTCCATCACGGGACTGACACCAAACACAACCTGCATAGAGTTAAAAACTGTACGAGCATCAGCTACCATGCCAGCATGAGCACAGGCAGTAAGCACGGCACTGAAAGCTACGGTATCTGGCCTAGTGCCAGAACTGATCATCCCATTGAACAAGCGCAATGCGTCTGTGGCTTCTCCATGAGCTGCAACTGCTGATATGATTGATGTCCATAGAACTTTGCTTCTATAACCAGCCAATTCAAACACCATCCTAGCCATATTAATAGATCCAACCTTTGAGTAAGCATCAATTAGTGCAGTCACAACACTGATGATCTGATTATAGTTATTTCTGATCGCATAACCATGAGCTTGCTTCACTCCCATTAGTGTTGAGAACAAAGGAACTGAAGGAATGATGATTGAAAGTGTGGCTGAATTGGGCAGTATGCTATAACTAACCATCTCATGCAGTAATCCAATCACATCATGTAGACGACCGTTTTGAACCAATCCAGCAATTGCAGCATTCCAAATGCTGGCCCCCTGAACATTGGCCTGACGGAAAAGCTCCAATCCCTTGTCAACATGCCCATGGCTCAAGTACCCTGTAATCATGGCACTATAACTGACTGCATCCTTCTTAGGCATCCCTTCAAATAACTCCCTTGCATACTGCAACCGCCCACATTTGGCATAAAATGCAACTATTGAGTTCCACACTGCAACGTCCATATCAAGACCATTCTCGGCAGCAAACTGGTGCACGCTGACCCCGAAATCAACAGCCTTGAGCTGCGCGCAAGCATGCAACACGCTACTTACTGTGACGCTGCTCGGCCTGACACCACCATAAACATTAACCCGTGTCAACTTCTGATACAGCTCCAGGCACTCCCGGTACCACCCTTCGCGAGCGTACGCCGATATTAGAGAGTTCCAGGATACGATGTCTCGACACGGCATTTCATCGAACACCGCGCGAGCAGAAAGGATGTCGCCGGCGTTGGCATAGGCTGTGATGAGCCCATTAGACACGAACAGGTCCCTCCCGAAGCCGCGCAGGAGCGCGACGGCGTGAAGTTCTCCAGACACCAGGGGGGAGAGCGCCGGCCCTGACGCGGCGACTGACTTGAGGAGCGCGGAGAGCGTGATCTCGTCGGGAGAGACACCGTAGGCCACGAAAAGGCGGACCGCGGCGGAGGGGTCGGGCGAGTGAAGCGAGAGCGCGATGAGGATGGCGTTCCAGGTGAAGAGGCTGGGCCGAGGGACGGCGTCGAACACCTTGCGTGCGTCATCGATTCGCTCGGCGCGGGAGTAGAGGGAGATGAGCTTGGAGGCGAGGAAGTTGGATGGTGTCACGGACGTGACCACGAGGCGGGAGTGGAGCTGGCGGCCAGCGGCGAGGTTGCCGGAGTCGGCACAGCGCTGGATGAGATGGCCGTACGCCCGAGGGTCCGGCGGCACGGCGGCGAGCCACGCTGGCAGCTTCATTCGCGCTTCATCATGGAAGTGGCTTTGGCGGGGTCATGGGGTTTTTGGCCCCGTTGTCTAAACTCAAATATTTCTCACGAATTTATAATTTCCCTGCTGGAATCGATATTATTTGTGTATATAATAATCAGGAAAAGAATTGTTATGTTCAGTCAGATCGTTTGGCGCCGGGATTTTTCCGTGAAGTGATTACGTGGTTGAAAATAATTCTATTTTATTATCTATGATAAACTCTTAGGTAACATTTGATAAATAAAAAATGTTAGATGAATTTGAGATTGAAAAATAGATGAAAAATAGGGATTTAGTATAATTGTTGAATAAAGGGTTAGATTTTTCTTTTAATTCCCAATCCCAAACCTAGTCTCCAATTCTCGGTTGTCAAACAACACATATGCTACTTTTTTTAGCTTCCATCTTTTTAGTTTCATTTCACATATTCACTTCACCTAATTAGATAAGAATTATTTTTTAAAACAACAACGTTTGACAAAACTTTCGCATGAAAAAAAAAGATACTCCATCATCCAGGTTTTTGAGTGAACTGCACAAAATAGTCTGGCTTTTTCTTTACCATTCTCTTACTTTATACCTCAGCACAGAACATTATGTTTTGCATCAGATTTTCTAATTTTAAACTACCTTTTCCTCCTTCCAGACTTGCTCGCCATCAGTGCCGCTAGCCATGGTGGCTGTCATATGTGCATCTGATTATGATCTGGCAAAAGTTTGGGAGGAATAAAAGGCAAGTACTATCTGTCCCAGAAAGGATGATGATTTTTAACAAAATAAATAATCTTTTTACAAATTTTTAATAAGACAAATAGTCAAACACGATCTTTAAAAGTTAAAAATGTAATAGTGCTAGTGCCTTGTGCAATTCACTCCAATTTCTTTTCAAAATGAACCATACATCAGAAGTTGCAGTATCAAAAGAACAGGTACCGCTTCACCCTTTTTTCCCTATAAAACCATACAGCATTCAACACACAGGAATACAAGGGAGGTGAAACATCCTAGATGTGATTCTGAGTAGAATGCCCAACAAGAATGCCACCCACTGAAAAGAATAATTATGTGCTCCTGGCATATGATAATTATGGGTAAATTACAATGGTAGAACTCCATATACACAAACCCTATGGTTTGCGTTTGTATAGGTTACAATCTTCTGCATCATAAGACCTGATACATGACGTCCTGGAAATAAACCAAGTAATCACCTCCACAGCTTACTATATGATTGTTCCTCAGAATCCAAGAAAATTCTAGCACGCTCCACATATTAAGCAGATAGTCCACTAAAAATAGGTGACATGTGAATTACCGGGGGTCACAACCAGCTCTAGGCCATCAACTCCGCGGTCGTTCAAATGAATGCATGATCTTGAATGGAACCTTGACCTGTTTCTGTTTCTTCTATCACACTATATGTTAATACTATTTTAGAAGTATCCACCATATCTTTCTCATGTACACCACTAGGGACCACATGGCAAGTCCAGCAGACACATAAAGAAGCACAACACCAGGAGTAACTAGGATTCCTTGCGCAGGTAGACTGCAAAGCACATCACATAACACAAACCGTATCACATATCCATTGAAAAAGAGAGCAGCAAATCTATATCTACAGAAACAAAATAAGTGTTTCTGGTACCTTGGGTCTCTGCTGGCAAGAAGTAAAGTCAATGCTGTCATCTGCGTTGCTGTCTTCCACTTCCCTAAGTTGTTAACTGCCACAGCCTGTTGCCAAAAATAAAAAACTTAGTTGAACTTCTAATCACATCAATGAACCATAAGAGTAACAAAGGCTGGATGAACCTCAAGAACTTTGCCATTCTGAGATGCAGCCCACTCTCTCACAGCTGACATTGTAATCTACAGACACAAAAGAAAAGGTGACATATTAAGACTGGCAAGCATAGCAAGCTCCCATACCACAGAGCGCACATAAAATGGTTATACTTCAAAATGAAAATGGACAACATTCTTTCGCTAAATAAATTAAAAACTAAAGCCCCTCATGGTAGCACATTATTTGGATGGTTATCGGAAAATATCTGGCGAGTCTCCCTCAATTTTAGATCAATTTATATATCTTCTCAAGGTCCATGAAGTTGGTACAAAACAATATAAAAGGCAGGTTATGGGTCCAATTTTTGTTTCAAACAAAACACAATGGCACATGGAGGAATCACACCATCTGGCTTAAGAGGTAATCTGCACTTGCTCCATTAAAATAAGTAAATGTTGGCCAAATAGCACTATTTCAATTTCAAGAAGTTGAACCGAGTCAGTGGTGAAGCTACAGTACCACACCAAGGTGGGTCGCGAAGGAAAAAAGGGTGGCACATGCATATTATAGTGTCGCTGCAGTATGAGTTACAGTGCTAAAACAGGTATTTTTCCAGAATCCTCGGGTGGATCACGGCCCACCCATTCACCCAGCTGGCTCCCCAGTGTAGAGTTCTATAAATGCATATTCTAGCTGTACACTGAACAATATTATAATCACTAAGTTAACAGCCAGGTTTTGTGATATTGTCAACTTAAAATATAACCTGAAGAAATTAATGTGAACGCAAAAATCATATAAGCAGGCAATAGAGGCAAAACATCCATAAGAGTTGCAACATGGCACAACATAGCAATAAAAGCCACTGTAGAGGCAAAACATCTATAAGACTTGCAACATGGCACAAAATAGCAACAAAAGCCACATAACTGTTTTAGAATATAAATAACATATATGATGCTAAACTTTCCAAATATGATTGACTGAGAAAGCTTTGCTAGAAAAAAAATCACCAAATTTTTACAAGGCAGCAAGATATATTAGCAAAGTAACTACCTCTCTTCCGATGATAGCAATGGATGGAACTGTTAAAAGCCATGGCCCATCCATGAACAGTGAGGTTTCCAATGGTTTGGTGCACAGCAACACCAATGTAGCAGCAACCATAAGCTGCAGTGGAGAATGAGAGCAAGTTAGATCATGTGGGTGGCTCATCTTTGAAATTAACAGTCTAAGTTGTAGATATGCAGAAATGGTGGGAAAGGTAATTTTTAAAATCAGGACAGCAGAGACAGAAAGAAACCTTGTCAGCTACAGGATCAAGAAATGCACCAAAAGGTGTTCCTAATTGCATCTGCATAGCAAGTATGTTAGGAACCGATAAAAGGATCCTAAAAAAAAACTGGTATAGTACCCTGCATAGAATAGTGTTTAGACAGGACAAACCTTTCTAGCAATATAACCATCTAGCCAGTCAGTGATTGCAGCAGCTAGGAAGATGCTCGTTGTGGCAGTAGCTGCCCAAGGGCCCTCCATGTAGAAAGCTGTTGAGAATAAAATTAACAAACTCTTTTCACAAAAATAAAAATTAAGAGTATATGATTGTAGACAAATGAATAATCCTGGAGTCAGACTACCATTATTACTGAGAACCAAGCAAAAATACGAGGATAATTGGAGTCAAATGAATATTTCAATGATCAAACTACCACAACATTGTACATCACTAAGAAGCCAATAAAAAGGATGTGGCAAGCCGTTTTCAGTAAAGCTGTGGGTAGCTAGGATAAAGAAAATATTGCTGTTGGACACATCAACTCTAGATACCAAACGGATACAAGCTGCATAAAACCCTGTGAAAGTTGTGATGGAAGACGTGACTAAGAAACTGCGGTTTCTGGGTTCCAGAATTTAGTGTAACCTTCATGAAGACGTTACCAAAAGGAACTGCAGTTTTTGGGTTCCAGAATTTTGTGTACCTTCACACCATCAAATGTGGTTATAAGTAAAAAAAAAATATTTTCATTACCAGTTAAGAAAGACTATTTGCTGTTCACGCGAGATTAAGGCAGCGAACCAGGGAGGTTCAATCTTAAACCACTTGCATGACTCAACACTGATCGCTGGAAAGGTGGCAACTGATTTGATCAACTTGTTACAGCAATTTAGTCGGCATTTTCAGCCTATCTTTCTCCTACTTGCTTGCACAATTTGAATGACACGGACACGCAACAAACATACTGGGATTCCTACATTGCTAGCACCATATCAGAACAAACATCCCCAACGAATCACAATATTCCAGCACCTATACTCGACACCACACCATAATCGTCGACGAGAGCGCACGGAAAAGGTTAAAGGAAAAAAAGGAAGAGGCACGGAAAAGCAATTTTATTTGTCGCCCTTACTGCTTATCAGGAGAGGTACAGCAGCGACGCGGCCAATGGTGAGCACGGTGGGCAGCGTGAGCAGCCTGGGCGGCGCGAGGGATGCACGGTCCTCCTTCTCCAGCCCGTTCACCGCCGGCACGTCCCTGGCCACCCCGTTCACAGCCGGCGCCACGCGCCTCCTCCTCGCCTCCGCCCCGTCAGATCCCATCCCGTCGCGGCCAGAATGCGGTGCGGCGCACAGCCCCCTCGCCGACGCGACCGCCGGAGCCCACCGGAACCAGCGGCCCGCCGCGGCGACAGCGCCCGACGCCACCGTCGTCGCAGTGGTGGTGGTCGGCAGGCGGCGGCAACGGCCCAGGGCGGCGCGGGGAGGCGGGATCCGGGCCGCCGCGTGGGGGGAGAAGAAGGGCTTGGGGTGGAGGTGCGCGGGCGCGGCGGCTGCTGCGGCTTTGAGGAGGAGGGATGCGTGGGTGGCGACGGATGTGGGCATGGGGCGGGGGGATTCCTTCCTCTCCCTCGCTCTTTGTTGGTGTCGGGTTGGGGGGAAAGGCGTAGCAGAGCGAGAGGGTGGGGGTGGTGTACGGGCGGGGCTAATTTGGACGACGGATTGATTGATGCGACGCCGCAACGGTGGGGCCACCGGTTCGTGGATGGCTGGCCGACGGTTGGACCCCACGGAGCTGCCGACTACCGGTGCGTTGATCGCAGATCTGGCCGAACTGGTATCTTATTGTGGGCCACAGTCTGCGGCCGGACAATAGTGCACGAGTGCTGACGAACGAGATACGGAGTCCAGAGACTTGCGGCATGTTACATACCGACACGACTACTGTGTGTTCGACTAAGATTTTTTTTAGATGATCAACTAGAAACATGCTAATGCTAACAGGGTCTATATTACATCAATTTTAATCATCTGTCTCATTTTATATATTTAAATAATTATAAAATACTCTCTCTGTTTTAAAATATAAATATTTTTAAATTTAGTTAAAATCAAATTTTTATCGATCACTAATAATATATAATTAATAATTTTTTATCATGTAAAAATTATATTTTTTTATATTCATTATCAAATAAATTTTTATAAAAAATTATATTTTTATATTAAAAATTATGTAATTTTTTTTAATATTATTGATAGAAATTAAATTTTTTTTAAGTTATTCAAACCTAAAAACACTTATATTTTTAAACAAAGGTAGTAATAGAGTATCTAAGATATAAATATAATTTATTTTATTATTAATAATACTTATATTTTTGAAACAAAGGTAGTAATAGAGTATCTGAGATATAAATATAATTTATTTTATTATTAATAATATCTGATACATAAATAATAATTTTATATATTTAAATAATTTTTTAAATAAAATAAATTATCAAAATTGATGTTAAAAACCAACCTGGCGAGCGAGATGCACATATACGTTGCGTATGGTAATGGGATCCCACCAACTGAGAAAATGGCGTTTCAGACTGATCGTGACTGTCATCCTGTGGGATCACTGTTCACTGAAAATGACCGGATTGCTAATCACCAGAAGCAGGTCTGTCTAATTCTCACTCACATGATCCCGGTCATATCACCACCAGCGCATTAGGGTTACAGTATCAACTTTTTTTAAAAAAAATGTTTCTCCTTTTCAAACCTGATAAATAAAGCATTGTATACTGCATATCAACATGAACCTGGCAACAATCAACAGTTCACGCGTGCAAAAGAAAAGAAATTATCCACAGGGCATTTAACTGTCTAGAGAGACCGTGGCGCACGGCAGGAGATCCATGCGCCACAGCTACAGCAGATGAGCTGCAAGTACCAGTTAGATTAGATTTTAGACAAACAAAACATAGTGAAGTCAGCCCATATCTAGCTCAAAAGGAAATTCAAAACATATTACTGTATCAAGTATTTTCCTGAATAATACAGAGTATTCATTAGGCACCAAAAGTCAGGTGATTTATCCTTAAAAACATGGTTTCCTCCAATCAGATAATACACAGTGTTCATTTTTAAATATGCATATTAGGATGCCATAGAAATGTGCATTAATTATTAAATGGAGATCTTATACATGGAGATTAACTATGAGAACATATTAGGAAGAAAATAATTTCGAATTTTAGCATAGAGAAAAGAATTTCAGGAAAATATTAGTTGCCAGCGTGAAAAAGAAAACAATTCATTTGCTTCAAAAAAAGAAATGCCTAAATCAATGAAGTAGAGATCTTCCGAACAGAAAACAAAAATGCTTCTTATGGTTCATGCCAAGACAGTCTGATAGCAGTATCGTATAGCACCTCCTTTGAGATGAATTCTGATACCTGAGAGCACTAAATGTATTCCATTTCCAGAACAAAAAAATGTAGCGTGCTTGGGGTAACGTAGACATAAATCACAAGCAAAAAGACTAGGGTATGTGATAACAAGAACCTATCTTGATAAAACAAAACAAAACAATCATATTGATAGCAAGTCTGATTTTGCAACTGGATGCCACTTTGTGGATTACCCCTTCATTTATCCTTATTAGTACCCAGGAATCAAGAGATCGTGATACAAAATTCCAGAAAAATAAACAATATACCCATGTAACATGTAGTTTATTGGGATTCAAAACACTCGCTGGTAGACACAAGAAACATGACTTTTTGGGACGTAAGGTAGCCAATACATGACAGAGGAATGATTTTCATTCGACAATGTCCTAAGTTTTTTTCTAGAGCAAGTGCATAATTTGACATTAAATACAAAGCATATTGAATAAAAGGAAATTTGATTAGATGTTTCAGAGGATCTTTCAACACGAATTATATTAGAATCCTTTTAAAATAGACCAAGTGATGTTGTTTCACCTCTTAGGAGGTAAGACACAAATTCGATCTCGACCGTTGATTTATAGAAGGAAATATGCCCTTGATTACCATCACCTGCCAAAACTCACTAATAACTTTCCAAATTGAATTATTCAGCAATTAATAATTATTAAAAAACTTTTACCTCCTAAGAGGTAAAAGAATAATTTAGGCCTTAAGATTAGCTTAAATGAACAATCCATATTCATTTGGATTTATTTTTAAAATCTACCTTATATTATCACTAGAAGCTGAATGTTGTTCTGTCAGTGAAGCCACTAAAAGACATTTGCATGTTGTACAAAGCAAAATGTTGAACGATGTTATAGCTTTCTACTCAAATCCTTTCTGCACAAGAAGGTTTTTCCACTCTTAAAAACAACAGTTTTTCCACTCTTAAAAACAATGCTAGCCGATGGTTTAATGACATATCAGCATGTGGACTGAAAAGAATTTTGATCCTAAACCAACAACACACTAACTGTAGCCTCTATCAAAACGTCTTTCAGAGGCATGCTGACTTCACCACCTAACGCCCAGTGAAACAATAGTATTATGTACATCAGAAATGCCTATCCAGCGTAAACTAACCTACCGAATCATTCAGTGCCATGAAAAGTTGTGATTCCTAAACCAGGGCGCCACACATTGTAGAATGAAAAATTGTGATTCAATTCAAATGTGATTGGGGAGCAGTAAATGTTCAAGGAATTCTACAAACAGCAAGTGCGAGAGAGATGAGCACCATTTCCCATCCGCACTACGAGGCGCCAGCCTCCTCCTCGAGCTTGCGCACATAGGCGGAGAGCAGGGCGACGACATCTCTGGCGGGCGCCTGCAGCGTCGTGACGAGGGAGGTGGCGGGCCCCTGCAGCGCGCCGAGCAGCTTGGCGTACACCTCGGCGCGGCTGGGCATGGTCTCGAGCGCCTTGAAGTCGCCAGGCCCATAGAACTTGCCCTCGAAGACGGCGCCGACAAAGTCGTTGGTCTCCTCGACGCGCTCCTCCTTCTGGAAGGCGCGGTAGGGCTTGAGTGCCGTGGGGACCTCCTCGGTGTGGACGAAGAGCCACGCGTTCATGCCCTTCATGCACGGCTTGAGCGCCTCCCAGGGGGTGCCCTCGATGGCCTTCCCCACCAGCGTGTTCTTCGCCACCAGCAGGCGACAGGTGTCCGGCAGCGCGTCGCGGATGCCCTGAATCTGCTTCACCGTGAGGCCCTCGTATCGTATGCCTGCCAGGAGGTAGCACCCCTCCAGCTGCTCGCGGACGGTGGCCACCGTGTCCTCCTTGCGGCCCCGGGTGATTGCCGCGCGAATGGTGGAGCGGCGCGGGCGAGAGCCGGGGTGTAACGAGGCGGCGGTTGATAAGGTTCGTAATGCGGGGAGGGGCTTCCCGCTGGGGAGCGTGGAGGGGAGGAAGGAGGTCTCCATGGCCAGGGCGCGGGTCGAACGGGCTGAGCTGGGCGCGGGGAGAGGCGGAGAGAGGAAGGGTGGAAGGGGAGAGCTTATCTGAGCAGATCAGGGGGTTGTCTTGGACTTGGTCTACATGGACCAGTTGCCTAGGCGGGGCCGAGTGCTCAGTAAATGGAATGTCCATAAGCTGTTTCAGTCAGTCATCAGCAGCAAAGGAACCTGTGTCAGCTCACTGCGCAGCTTATGGATCTTTTGGAACTCATAAACTTTCTAGGGAGCCCAAGAAATTACATTCAATAGCTAAAGGATGTTTTTTGGATATTCAGGTCAGCCATAAGAACTGGATGCTTGGACAAAACGGGATTAGGTAACAGTTCATTTCAGCCCATAGCTGAAGCTATACCAAGACTGTAATCAAACTTGAAGTCGCAAATAAAATTGTACAAAGTTACTAGTAAGTAATAATTTATGAGTCCATAATTTCAAGCACCTAAGTTTCAGCAGGGACAAGCACATAATCTTGCATGGAAGCAAGAACATATGATACAAAACGAGATGTATTGCATTTTTCAGTTCCACTGCTTTGAACCTTTTTGTACAAATAATCAGCCTTTTTGACACAAAAAGGGCTGCACTCACGCTAGCGCAGGGTTTAGAGAAGGGTCCAATCACTAGTCTTATGTAGCATTTCTCTGTATTTCTGCAAGAAGTTGTTTTCAAAACTCGAACCCATAACCTCATGGTTAAAAAAAAAAAGGCAGCTCAAGAATATGGTATGGTGCCTCTAGTGTGTATTGTTAATAGGATGAATAAGGAGAATAACTCCAGCCAACAATTATCCAAAATTACTGGACAAACTTTGGGTTGTACTTGTAGAGGTTGTCAAAGACACCAAACGACAATGCAGCCATGAAGGTCGATGCAAGTGGCCTAATGGTATTGTCACCGTATACATTCCTTCTCCAAAATGTAATTGACGGCATCTTCAACAGTATCAACAACCTGCAAGGCAGAGAGCCAGAGACCAGCCTTATATTGAGAATGTTGCAAAGATAGCAAATTACAAAAAGACAAGAGATGCAATCTAAGACTGAAAATACTATCACATTGTGCATGTATTTTCTCGGCAAATGTGTTATTCGATGACTTAACATTTGATAAAAATTAAGATAAAATTAGCACTCATAGGAGGAACCAAAATATCACTCACACTACCTACCATATCAGCAGGAAATACTGGATCATTATCCTTTCCCCTGAAAACACCTGTTCTTGTTAGAATTGATGACCAAGGGTGGCCAGCCTGCAGATGCAAATCATGCTTGAGTCAGCATAAATTTACAGGAAACAATGGATTACTGGAACTGCCTTCAAATAATAAAAGGGCAACTTAGAAAATTAAGATATCGAGTTAAAAAAGGTATTGTTGTCTTCCAATGGATCACATATCCATGTTTTGCCAGATTACAACTCTCAAAAAATATATGTTCCATCAATAGGCCATGTTCATGCATTGAACATTTTTTTAAGGAAATGATCAAAGCTAAAATAAACTAACCTTCAGAGCTCCAATGATATCAACTTTTGGGTTATCACCGACCATATAAATTGTTTTGAACTGGCAATTGTTTACTTCATTTGATGCCTGTGGATTTGGATACATACTCGTAACAAGTTTTCCAAGTATGCTCGCTGCATTCTTGAAAACAAATGGATTAGGCTTTCCATAGGACGTGTACTTAAGTGGATGATCATTTAATCTGCAGTATAATGAGCAGGAATAAATAAGCATGCCAATATGCAACATGCCCATCGTAAGAAATTATAGAAGCACAGTAAACAATAGTGATGGCTTACTGATTATATATGCTTTCCAGTGCTATCCTGAAAGCACCCATCCCAAGCCTCTCAGAAGGAAATGCAGCCTGCCACAGGAACTCAAAACTGAGTTTTTCTGAGTCAATGATTATCTTATATATGAATGCATGGAACATAAATGATAATAAAATATAGTGTGGCATGAAGACTGTTCACAATATTGCTCCATTCTTAATGCAATATCTTACCTGGTATTCAAGGTCATCTGCTGCAAAATACAAAGGAGGTTGATCCCCTTTTCCACTTCCAGGAAGGCCACCAGTAGACAAGATGTCACAAAGCACCTTTAATACATACAAACAAGAAACCTCAGGTTATTGAAAGTTATGTATGCCAAACTTTGAGAGAGAAAAAAATAATTAAGAACTGGCGATGGCATGATTGTTCAGATGTGCGTATATATGTTTATAGATCACAGCATAAACAGTTTCCACGAAAATGAAACAAAAGCAACCCGAGGGCATTTTCCATTAGTGAAACAAGGGTACAGCAATAGTACCTGTAGATCTCTCCCCCAGTCAACAGGATCACTGACAACAAACACTCCTTTAACTCGCTCTGCATAAACATCGTATGATGGTTGCACTTTTGCAGACAAGTTACTGTTTGTTTGCCCAACTGCCCAAGTCTTGAAAGGAGCGAGGGGGTCAATATCTCTAAAATATGATGAATACTCATCTATGGATAGAACTTTTCTGCAAATACAAAGAAGTCATTAGATATTCACGCAACAAATTTGACCTATGGACATAGAAACAAGAAGGATTACCTAAACCCATACGCAGACATCACTTCTGCAGGCTCCCCTTTTCCAACAGCAACAATCAGGTCATTTTCAAATCTGCAGAGGCCAGAGAAAGGGGATCCATTGAGGTGCTCAGATGTTGATGAAGAAATTACATACCGCTGATGGAAAATCACGAAAACAATTATAGCACAGAACTTAAACATGACTTATGTACTTCAACGGCATACCGGTTCACCAGCTCTCTGTAAGGAGAATGGCCATGCATGACCTGCACCATTAGAATATTGCCCAGGCGGAATTAACATAATGGAAGATTCAAAATACAATAAAAAAACGTGCAATATAATCCTTTAGTATAATTCTAATGTATTTGTCACTTTGAATATCGACTGATGTCAGCAATTGTCCATAAGCAAACGAATTGTGGGTATAGTAGTACCTGTGCTGGAGATATATTGACTCCTAATAGTTTACTTAGCTCAAGGGCCCTTTGGTGCTCTGGAACACCTCCTCCTGTGAACAAATTGGAAATCTTAATAATCCAAATGAAAGTAGGAAACTTCAGCAACATAATTCAAAAGTGGCAAGTACCACTGTGCATTTACACAAACAATAGCAGTCATGACAATGAAAACAATATAAGAGAATATAGCCCAGTAGCACAATAAAGCAAATTTTGTTCCCAGCATTAAACATTTGATATCATAATATCCATAACAAAATTGTTTCTCAGCTATCCAAATATATTAACATTATTGAAAAATAAAAGAATACACAAGTCTGGTATATTTCACAAAAAATTGGCAGTACAGTTCAAAAATAAAATCCTCAAATGAGTGAAACCCAAACTGCCGGTATTCATTTTTTGTTCATAATACAACAAGAATTAGGACATAAGCAATATTTTAGTTAAAATATTACCATGTTAACAAACAATCCTTATATGAAATTGGCCTAAAGTGGAAGAAGTATTCCATTACTCTCTACCAGACTTAGTATTCAGTAAGAGCAAAACTGCGATTACGTGGTGAACTACTCACCGTTAGTTAAAAACAGAAATGGAATCCTCAGTGTACCTGAAAAGCGGTAAAGAATGATGATTCATCAGCGTTAACCACTAGAAGCTTGATGCCCAACATAGCATTAGCCATTCGCAACATTGGCAGTAAGAATCAGTGGCACAGATTTAGGATTCTTTATGTTCTGCCGATGTTGGTTCAGACACGACGAAATCACATAATCCACTTGAACATTGCTGCCGAGCACTGCCGCGCCCAATGCCCTAACGCCTGTGAGCCGTTCGACAATACGCTCCAAAGACATGAATGCAGGAAGCAAGCCCCGAAAGGCTGATCCCACTCTGATGGAATAACAATAAGATACTTGCAATGTTTGCCTGATGCCTACAAGCTGATTTGAAGCAATGCAGAACAATGCGGGGAATCGCGAGGTTGCTACCTTCTTCGGAGTAGAGGCGGCGGATGGCCCGTGGCGATCCCTCGATCGGGCTGCGTCCGCGAAGGATGACACCATCGATGTCGAATGCAATGCCGAAGGACGGCCTCGCCGGCGCCGGCGCCGCCGTGGAGTGGAAAAAGCGCTGCGCGGGCTGGAGGTCGGCCCGCGACCGCGACTGCGCCGCGCGGGTCAGCGCAAAGAGGAAGCCCCTCATGCCCCGCTGTGCTCTGCTGACTTCCGCTTCTCAGCGATCCCGAGGCCTCTGCCGCCGCCGACTTCCGCGCAGAGCGCGGCCCGCGTCGTTGGTGCTCGCGCGGGCGTAGCCACCGGCGAGTTCTAGACAATTTACCTACACTCTCTGAGATGTGGGGCCATGCTTTGTGCAGAACAAACGGGAGCCAGGAAGAACAGAGCCCCGCACAGCCGCACTCGCCTGGCCAAGACCAACAGCCGCATAACCGCGTCTTGGCCACCGCGACCCCACGTAACTACTGTACTCCACTACGCAACTCATCGCCGCTGCGCACCTACCAGCCGGCCACCGCATGGCGGCGCGCGCACCGCTTCCCCTGCCGCACTCGGCCGCCAGCGCCAGCACGCGACCGGTTGCGAGGCTCTTACCCCCGCCACGGACCGCGCCGTGTCTCCGCGCGAGCGCCCCGCGCGGTGGTCCCTTCCTCGACCAGCGGCCCGCGCGGCGTGTTCGACTCAGCATCCCTGCGGCGAAGTCCGGAGCTAGAGCTATCGGTACCCACTCACTCAGCCACGCCGGTTGCTTTGATACCATTTGGTCCGGCGAAGAAACTTTGCGAGCTCGCGCTCACACTGTATGTTCCATGCTATTTGCAGGGAACGCCGCGGAGGCCCTGCCGGCCGAGGAGCTTGCGAGGAAGCTACAGGGGGTGGAAGTGTTCGACCTGAGCGGCAAGGCGGTGCCGATTGTCGATCTGTGGAAGGATAGGAAGGTCGTGATCGCGTTTGCGCGCCATTTCGGGTGGATTTTTCACTTTCTATTTGAATTGTTTGTTGATTCTGGACTCCGGAGAGGTTGCAGTTACTGAGATGATGTCACTCTTGATTGTTTATAGGTGTGTACTGTGCCGGAAGAGGGCCGATCTTCTCGCGTCCAAACAGGTTCCATGGCTGATTACTTGCTCCACTTATCTGTAACTAGAACAAGTTCAATGTGACTATTCAACTTGGCCTGCTACTCATCTGCAGGATGTAATGCAAGCTGCTGGAGTTGCTTTTGTTTTAATTGGACCTGGTAGTGTTGAACAGGTACTTGTTCGTCTACTATTAAAGGAGCCTTTTTAAACTAGATCAAGTGATTTTGTTTCACCTCCTAAGACGTAAAACTCGAATTCGATCTCAGCCATTGATTTATATAAACAAACATGCTCCTGATTACAGTCATATGCCAAAACACACTAATTAATTTCCAAATTGAATTATAAAATAATTAATAATATTGAAGAACTTTTACCTCATAAGAGGTAAAAGAACAATTTAATCCTTGAGATTAGCGTAAATGAATGGTTCACATTCATTTGGATCTATTTTAAAATTCACCTTTTATTATGGTGTTTGATCTTGAAATCGGTAGGGTTGATGTGTCCAGCTGTTGTACAGCAAGAGCAATTTGTGATTATAGCTCCTATACATGCAATGCATTTAACTACAGCATAAATCTACTCATTTCAGATGAGAATCAAAATGTTAGCTGAAGTACAGCTTTAGAATCAATGTTAAATTTAAACAGACAATTTTGACGCATAACCCAATTTCTCTTCTAGATAATCTAAAATGTCAGTCGTTATTATATTGTCTTATCTTTTTCTTTATTCAGGCAAAGGCATTTTCTGAGCAAACCAAATTCAAAGGAGGTGTGTTTCTTGAATAACCTTTATTCAATTTCTTATGTCAATAACAAAAGATAATCCTTAGATAAATTATAAGGAAAAATATCAAAATAAACATATTTGGGCGAATTACTGCTGATATATAAGGGAGGTCGTGACAACCTCTTTATATTGCTCGTGTTGTTTAAGCATGTCCTACCACTTATCTACTGAATGTTTGTGAATCATTTTTTTTTACAAGATGGTTTGGAATTCCGAATCATCCATGTCACAAGTAAATGATGGGTTCTTTTGATGACGGTTATGGCGGTTTATACTTAAACCCTGAAGTGGTGGTAGTAGGAACTGCTGATCAACTCAATACTGATGTCTGATGTGACTTGGGTATATCTCCATAGTTGTGCAATAATAGAGTCAGTAAAAAATCACACGCCCATCCAACTTAACAGGATGCCTTTATCATCTTCCTTTAGCCGATATGAATGTTCTGGTCAATTATCCGTACCGCACCTCATTCTTTTTTCCTGTGCATCATTGCAGAAGTATATGCAGACCCAACTCACTCATCATATGACGCTCTTGAGTTTGCATTTGGGTTGTTCTCGACCTTTACACCATCGGTAATTCCAACTGTGAACAAGTTTTGCATGCTGTGTTATTTCTGTTCCTCGAGAAATGCTATACATAATGGTTTTGTCATAATTTCACAGGCTGGTCTCAAGATAATACAGTTATACAGA
Source organism: Zoysia pacifica (assembly GCA_001602315.1). Lineage (NCBI taxonomy): Eukaryota > Viridiplantae > Streptophyta > Magnoliopsida > Poales > Poaceae > Zoysia > Zoysia pacifica. The sequence continues at coordinate 118,211 of BCLH01000031.1, read as the reverse complement.
GAAGGATACAGGCAGGACTGGGAACTATCATTTGAAAAGAACACTAGGACAAAAGGAGGATGGTATGTTTTCATCCTTGTCTTATCCAAAAAAAAAAAAATGCTTTCATCCTTGCCTTGGCTGTTAGTGCACATTAGTATTTGTTGTTCAAGTTGGTGAATTTTCTTTTCAACATGTGTCTCAGACTTTGAGGATTGTCTTCCGAACGAACTTGGTTGAACTGGGGAATATTGTACATTTCTCTATTTCAGGTACCAAGGGGGACTACTTGTTGCAGGTCCAGGCATCGACAACATCTCTTACATCCACAAGGTTGAAAGCCTCAGACGAACATCTTTGGTTTAATCGTCCTACGAATACTGAATAACGAAGTAACTTTTTTTTCTGCTATTCTTTTTACATGACAAGGAAGCCGGTGACGACCCTGACTTGCAGGATGTCTTGAGAGCATGCTGTTCCTAGAACATCAGACTTAGTGTCCCCAGGGGGCTGTTAAAGTCAGGATCTAAGTAACCGTCAATCATTGACGTTTTCTTCAGTGGGCATGGATCATTTTTTTGCGCGGTGAAAGGAAAGCTACGAATATGTTTGTACTTTTTCTGAAACTAGTCAAACGCCCGTGCGATGCCACAGATTAAAAGTCACGTTAATACAAATTAAATTATTTACAATAGAACAAAACAACATCTTATAATTATCATCAAACATTATAACCGACATAACATTACTTTAGTAGTAAATGTGGATGTCAGACAAAATCTGAAATTAGTTAAATACGAAGAAAGTACAGTTCTCGCCTCACCAAACAAAAGTGAGCCACAACGTCTCAAATTATTCCCTCCATTCTTTTTTATTTTTTGAACTCTACTCCCTTCACTCTTAAATTTGTAGTCCCGACGATAACAAATTAAAAACGAAGGCAGCATTTTCTAAGAAAAAGAAAGAGCAGGCAGTAGGCATAGCAGCATCGTTGGTGTCGTCGCTATGTGCTGGCACACCAGCACTGAAGTTCGTATGAGGTATCTAAAGTCCTTCCTACATTGCAGAAATCTGGATTCCAAAGTACAATAAATTGTATCAACTTAACATCAGACAATATGTTAGATTAGCACGCCACCAGATGGCCTATACTTACCTAGTTTACAATGGAAACGTTGCGGACCGTTCCCTGCAAAACATCAACCAGATTAGAAACACTGCACACTATTTTCAGCTGCATGATCGCTTGGTTATATTGAGCGACAAGGCTGGTTGATCCTGGATCAGCTCCATAGAACGCAATATGCCTATCTTGTGAAAGCATCATCAGAAAACAAGAATACGCTTTAAACAAAGTGGACCTAAAATAATATATAGAGACAGATATAATCATAGGGAGTGGATTTACTTGTTTGAATAGAATCTGCTCGATGTCAAAGGCAAGCTCAGGGTTGACAGTTGCTAGTTTCATTGACAAAAACTGCCAGTTCCAAATTGCATGAGTATTGGATGATATTCTAACAAGACGAAACACGTCATCTAAATCAATTCAACTACAGATATACCAACATTACCTCAACTTGTCGTTGTAGTGACTGCACGTAGTTGCTGATCTCATCAAGCATGACTGCCTTCCCAGTAACCTGCAAGAAAGAATAAGGTAATGTCCAGGAAACAGGATTCCAAAAAAAGTTATTTCTACTAAATAAGAGACTATTTTGTTGCATCCTGGAACAAGATCTTGAAGCAGCTTAATTCTCTCACTTATCTTTTTCCTCCTTAGCTGCAAAGTTCAACAAATTCATGCTTAAGGATCACAAAGCAAGCTGACATCATTGAAGTGATAGATCCTTATCTAGTAGGGAGAAGAATACTCTTTCTGCAAGGCTGTGGCTATTAGTTGGTTGGTCTCGCTTTGCCCGAACATGAACATAATCCTCTTTTGTACCATCACCATCAGAAGAATCTTCTTTGATTTGTGATTTGGGTGAAATCATTCTATTTTCCACCTCCACAGAATTCCTTTCTGGCTGAGATGAACCCTTTGTTTGTTGATCGCCCACAGGCTAGAGCCAACAATTATATGTCAGTCACTACCAAAAAAAAAGATTGAACTATAATTTTGCTCAGAGTTCTGTATTGAAGGAAGAGAGGCAAAAAATCTTACTTGCAACAAGGTAACAGACTCACCCATTCCTTTACTCTTCTTCACACATCCACTAAGCCCATCTCTCATTTGGACGTTTTGACTGGATGTACCTGCGTGAATTGTTAGTATTGCCATTAGGTACAAAATCATCACTTCAGAAAATCAATCTGATGGCATGGTAAGAACTACTAACCAGTGGACGGTCTGTACAATCCTTGTCTTCCTTCTAACTCTATGCACTATACAGTTTATAATACAGGGAAGTGTAATAGCTTGAATGTATTACGTGCATGTGCTACAAAAGCAACAGGAGTGCATATAATCAATTTCCACAAAAGATTCTCCAATATATCTATATATCTAGGTTGATAGATCAGAAATTTCTTTGACAGTGCTCAGAAAAAGAAATACAAAACTCAAACTTGAAATTCAGAATCTAAAACATCTAGTTAATTATTTTGCTATCTCCAAACCTCATACATGAACCTCCATTCATTTGTCAGAGGCAAATAAAACCTAAGTAACTGAGGTCTAAAACTTTCATTAAAATCAAAACCTAACAATATAATTTAGCCTAGATAAGCAACTTAGATTGCAGCCCTCCCAACCCCCAACTGCATCAAGGTGAGCCTCTACCCTCTTCAGGCTGCCGAATATAATCATCAACTCAATCATCAGCATCTGTGCAGCAAGAAGAAGGCGGCAGCTGAGAAGCAAAAGCTCTGCAGCTCGGCGCCCCCAGCTCACCCCCACCCCCTGTGCCGCCGTCCCTGCTGCTTGTGCAGAGAGGGCTCTACTTCCCCCATCGGATCTACTCATCCATGAAGAGAAACGGTCGCACATGGAGATCTAGCAATAAAAAACGAGAGAAAGAGAGAGAGAGAGAGGAGATGCATGCGAGTTGTGCCCTGGTCCGTTGTGGCATAGGTAGAGGCGGCAGTGGCGGGTTGTTGGGAAGGATACGGGAGCATCCTTGTTGCTGGGGGCATCTATCCACGGCTACAGAACCTGCAGTGGGGCTGCCGAGGTGTATGGGCGGCGGCCGCGCCGGAGCAAGGCGGATCTGGGGCTGCGTCGAGGGTGGGGGTCGTGCTAGGGACGGCTGGGACGGGTGGGCGGAGGTCGCGCTCGAGCGGATCAGAGGCGGCAGAGCCGCAGAGGTGAGGCTGTGGGAGCCGAGCGAGGCAGATGCGCCCAAGGACCACCAGAGCGAGGCGGCAGAAAGGCCGCCTCGTCGGTGGGGCCACGCCGGAGGGGGGCGAAGGTGGCCGAGGGGAAGCAGCTTCTTGGCCGACCGAGGATGCTTGGCGGCGTCCGCCCCGACGGCCGCGCCGTGGCTTGGCCCGAAGCGAGGGTGCTGCATCGCAGCGGGTCCGACCGGCGGCGTGGAGGCGACAATGGTTGCGGAGCGGCACGGAGCGAGGATGTGAGCAGGGCGGTGCGAGGCGGGGCCCATTTGTCAGCGCGTCGCGAAGACCTGGGTGCCGTGTGTTCGAAGCCGTGCGATGGAGATCCAACGGCCAAAATGCGTTTCACCAGAAAGGCAAGATTCAACGGATCGGTTTTTAAAGGAGTAGAGACAGAAGGTATATATATCTATATTTCACGAGTTTGATCGTGTTGTACTCCCGTTCTTCTATCACCCGCATAACTAGGGCGCTGTGATGTTTTTGGTCGTCTCGCCAAGAGGTGCACAGACAGCCTTATTGTCTGAATTTCTCCCTGTTTAGCGACGACTATAAAGCTACACAGATTGCTGCATTACCCTGGCCTGGGTTGTCGTAGATGCTGTAAAATTTAGTAAGTGCTGCCGTCGGCTCGTCATTGTCAAGCGCGGGTGATGACATGCTACGGTGCCGCTGTGTTACCTGGGGCAGGAACTACGTGAGAAAATCTTCCTATGACAATACGGTAGGGCGATCTTAGCCTCGCAAGTCGAGTTTTTTTAAGTTGTGACGTGTAGCGCACGAAGACTGAGAAATGAGGCAGTCCAGTTATCAGTGGCAAACTGACAATGCGCGATCACGGGCGAAGCTGGCTCGTTAAAGCTTTTCAGCTACGCCCCGGCAGTGGGCTTGTTGAATCTAAAAAGGCCTCCAGAGTGTAGAACAAATTCGGCCCACCAGCTCATTCGAAAGTCCGAGTACGCCTCGGCCGGCAGAGCTCCTCCACTCCTCCCACCCAAATCGAACCGCGGCCGCGCTCGAGCTCAAGCCTCGCCGGCCGCCGCCGTTTCCGCCGTGCCCCTTCCCTAAACCCCGCCCTTCAAATCTCTGCCCATGTCGGAGAGGAAGCGCCGCGCCGGGGCAGCCGCGGCCGGGGCCGCATCCAGCTCTAAGAAGCCGCGCGCCTCCTCGGCCGCATCCTACGCGGAGTCCCTCCGCTCGAAGCTCCGGCCCGACGCCTCCATCCTTTCCTCCCTCCGCGCCCTCGCCTCCGCCTCCTCCTCGTCCTCCAAATCCAAGCCCTCCGCGAAGGACCCCGCGGAGCACGACCCCTCCGCCGACCCGGCCTCCTCCTACATCGTGGTGGCTGACCAGGACACCACCTCCGTCACCTCCCGCATCAACCGCCTCGTCCTCGCCGCCGCGCGCAGCATCCTCTCCGGCCGGGGCTTCTCCTTCGCGGTGCCCTCCCGCGCGGCCTCCAACCAGGTCTACCTCCCGGACCTGGACCGCATCGTGCTCCTCCGACGCGAGTCCGCGCGCCCCTTCGCCAACGTCGCCACCGCGCGCAAGGCCACCGTCACGGCGCGCGTCCTCTCCCTCGTTCACGCCGTTCTCCGGAGGGGCATCCACGTTACTAAGCGTGACCTCTTTTACACCGACGTCAAGCTCTTCGGCGACCAGTCCCAGTCTGATGCCGTCCTCGACGACGTCTCCTGCATGCTCGGGTGCACCCGTTCCTCCCTCCACGTCGTCGCCTCCGAGAAGGGCGTTGTCGTCGGTCGTCTCATCTTCGCCGACGATGGAGATCGGATCGACTGTACGCGCATGGGCGTCGGCGGGAAGGCTATCCCGCCCAACGTTGACAGGGTGTCCGGCATTGAGAGCGACGCGCTCTTCATCCTTCTGGTGGAGAAGGACGCCGCATTCATGCGCCTCGCCGAGGACAGATTCTACAACCGCTTCCCCTGCATCATACTGACCGCGAAGGGGCAGCCTGATGTCGCCACCCGGCTGTTCCTGCGGCGGCTCAAGGTTGAGCTGAAGCTACCGGTGCTAGCGCTTGTGGATTCCGATCCATACGGACTCAAGATCTTGTCAGTGTACATGTGTGGTTCCAAGAACATGTCTTATGACAGTGCCAATCTGACGACGCCGGATATCAAATGGCTTGGCGTCCGGCCAAGCGACCTCGACAAATACAGGGTGCCAGAGCAGTGCCGTCTCCCCATGACTGACCACGATATCAAGGTGGGGAAGGAGCTGCTTGAGGAAGACTTTGTCAAGCAGAATGAAGGCTGGGTGAAGGAGCTGGAGACCATGCTGCGCACCAGGCAAAAGGCTGAGATACAGGCCCTCAGCTCATTCGGGTTCCAGTATCTCACCGAGGTCTATCTTCCTCTTAAGCTGCAGCAGCAGGATTGGATTTGAGGACTCTTCTATGCTTGGTACTGACTAGATATTAGTCGTGCTTTATCTTCATTTGTGTTGGTTGTGTCATTGAACTATGGACAGTAATGTTTGCTGAATGATCTGATACGTTCTTTAGCTTATTTGTGCATCTTACCTACAGTACTAGCACTACTTTCGTTTCAAAATATAAGCATTTCAAAGTTTGAATAAAGTCAAAATCTTTTAACTTCTATCAATAATATCTTAAAAATTACATAATTTTTAATATAAAAATATATTTTTTAATGAAAGTTTATTTAATGATAAATTTATAAAATATAATTTTTATAAGATAAAATATTATTAATTATATATTATTTGATTAAACCTAAAAATATTTATATTTTGGAACGTAGAGAGTAGTATACAACACAGGTATTATGAAGCATAAGCGGATCAAGTTAGACTTGTATACATCGGGGAAAAAAAAAAAGAGCAACTAATTTCTTATAATATTCAATAATCGTGCAGGAGTTAACTGACTTACCGGATTTCATGTTCTGGATTGTAGAGTACTTAGTTTTACCTGATTTTGAATTTCTGATTGCAGTTATTTATTTATATCTGACTTCACGTTTCTGATTGCAGTGAGTGGTGATTTCTTCAGTGAGGACGATCACATTCTTGGTTTTGACATTTATCAAGGTACAAATTGGCACGAGTTTTGAAGACTTTCTAATTAGCTTATCTTTACCAGCTGCATGAGCAACCTTGTATTACTTATGTATCTGAACATCAGATGTGTTTATTTATTTCTGCTACGATCATGGAACAGTTGCAGCCGTATTTGTGCTGCAACCTGGCATCACAACAAGAAACAAAATGAATGTTTCAAAAATTCAGTCTGAAATACAGCAGTGATGACAGATGCAGTAAATTTTAGTGCTGCTTCCCTATCTGAGTAACAATGCAGTCTTCATTGGATGTCCAGTCTGTAAATCCTTTTCTGGACCATGTTTGCCGTCACAAAGAGCAGTAACCAGTTTTCATATGTACATTATCCAATCCTAGGATAGCTGTGCCTTTGCTAGTCTTGAAGGTATGTATGGACCCAAAAAAAAAATGTTAGAAAGATCACTGTACAATCCTCATGGCTTTCTTCCTCAACCAATGATTCAATGAGTTTGTAGTGATCTTTATCACTCCAAGAGGTCTCCTGGCAAGATTTTTAGATGCTTGCACTAAACTCTTCCTATGTTTAGTCGAAACATTGGTTATTGATGATATAGGAGGACGGCTTCCAGGCCCAATCAAAACTTCAAGACCCAGATCATCTGTCAAAACAGCAACTATTGCATGCTCGACATCTACAGCACTGGTTTGAACTTCAATGTTTGATGTCTTCTCATTACCAGTAATGATAACCACATCATCCTTGACTGCTCTTCCTACTCAAGTTCAGGGGTATAGGGAATTCATAACAATTCAAGCTTCAAATGCACTAATTTTTATAAAAAAAAAGTTAGCTCAATTTACCTAGTATATAATTCTCTTTTATCTTCCGGAGAACAGAGAGAACAACAATGCGAGCTTCAACCTATGCAGTCAATAATTAAGCATACCAATTAGAGATACATGTGATGACAAATTCCTAAAGTTAGTAATTATGTTCAGCATATTGCGCTTGCAACTTATGTGCAGTTTTTTGTGTTGCACCCCCATAAAAAAGGAACTCAAAAAAGGAAAAGATCATATCATGTATAAATAGTTTGTAACTTACCTTTGAAAGTCCACGGACATCAACAATTTCATTTTGATCAACATCTTCTTGCAAGAATGTCGCTACTTTCTCAAGCAGAAGGTTAAATGATTCTCTACTATTATGGTTAAGATCCAAATCATAAAAATCTCGATTACCATTGCCACTAGATAGAACTCCTTCACACCACTCTACTATCAGTTCCTTGAGGTAGTAGTCATTTGCTTGATACCTGTTATAGGAAAATTGTAGAATTAAACACCAAGAAAACATATACAAGTATCCATTGTCGACTATGCACTTCTAATGTAAGACAGTAAGGCTACCAGCTGTCAAAATGTTTCCCACAAAGGAACAATGGAATAAGAAGATGTAAACAACCAAATACCTACAAAATAAGACTGCAGGTTGTCAAAAGTTTTTTGGGCATCTTACATTAGGAGGACGTTCTTAGCTACTTTTCTGTATAGTGCTCTGTTTGCCCCCTAGGCTGCTTGTACATTATCATTACTCCCACTGTCCCAAAAGTAAGGGCCTGTTCGGTTGGTGACTAATTTTGCCACAACTAACCTTAGGTAAGTTTGGTTTGCCACAAAAAAGTGTGGCTACAAATTCTCAGCCAAAGTGTGGCAAACTTTGGCAAAAAACTGAGTATGACATGTGGAGCAGAGTGCTAAAAAGTGTGGCTTGCCACAGTTGCGGCAGTAAAGCAAACAGCTGACTAAGAATCTGTGACACGAGGTTCAAAAAAAAAAAAGAATATGTGACACGACTAAGCTTAGGCATGGTAAAGTTACGCGCCAAATTATGTCACTCTCGCTTTCCAATACAACTCTGTACCTATCTCTCATTTAACTGTCCTTGTTTCCTGTGCACTTTTTCTCTTCTTAAATCCTGCACCCAACTCTAAAATGACTTCCTTTGTGGGACAGACGGAGCACAGTAGGGCCTCTCCTGCTGTATTTCCCTCAAAAAAATATTCTTAGCCTAAAATTAAACTAAAATTAACGTAATATGATTAAAAACCAGTGTTTTTTTTTGCGACACCAGCTTATAAACTTTAGGCTTACTGTTGGTGATGATGTGTATTTAAAATGATTGTACCTTGAAGAAATCTAGTGCATGTTATTATGTTATAAATAATGAAATGTTCTTGTTGTATACTGGAATGTTATGACATATAAACACTTTTCTGTATGAAGAGAAAGATGCCCTTTATCACTGCATCTTTGCTACACTTCTGTCTTCTGAAAGCATTAATCTAAAAATAAAAAGGTAAACATTTCTTGACTTGCAAAGGGTGTGAAAGAAACAAGGATAAAATGTCATCACATACCCTGCTTTCCTCATTTCCTGGTAGATTGCTAAGCATTGCTGGACTTCCTGTAATGATCCATATTTGCAGCGTGCTGTTAGGAGAGTTTTGTAGGTGACCTGAAAAATGAATTCGCGCAATCAGCATCTCATTTGCAGTTTGACTTGCAACACTTGAATATTGAGTTATCGACCACAAGCAAATCTAAGAGTATGGTGCCATTTAATAATATACAAAGTGATGGATAAAAAAATCTTGCAACCATGCCAAGCATCATATCATATTGTTTAGCATCAACAAGTTATAACCTAGAAATCAACCATGGACAATTTGACAACAACCAAGGACCAATACCCCGGATAAGAATGTGAGAACCTAGAGATCACACAGGTATGAAAATTTGTGCCTTTGTGCAAAGCCCAGATGCTGCCAACTACACTAAATGTCAACTCCACAGAGTATCAATTTCTATTAGTTAAAAGGAGCAAAGCATAAAAGTTTTCTATCATACATTTAAAGTAGGACTCACCAGATTTGGTTTCAGTTGGTGTGTTTTCATTTCCTCAAATAAGTGCAAAGCCATCTTCAAATCTTTGCTTTCAACACAAGCCTGGAGGAAACTGCACCATAAGCTTACTACCAAATCAAAAGTTTACAGCTAACATGATGTGCACACTGTTCGGAAGGTTGACCAAGTTAATTAGGTTGTCTAGTTGACCAACCTTAATTGCAACAGTATATGCAGCGACATTAAGCCTTATTCCAACGCGCTGCATTCTTCTGAGTGCCTGTGACCAGAAATAAAATGAACGGATAGCATTATTACTCTATTGTAACACACTGAAATTATCATGATCCACATATACAAGGAACTGTGAACTCCATATCTGTAGTTTACTGAAAAGCAATGCTACATTAATAGAGGATCTTCAGCCACAATTCAGAACAAAATATAACAAGTACTGTATGCAACGCTAAGTAGTATGAACTGTAGCTGCAGATGTTGCAAGGATTGCTTGCTTTTAAAACTCCCCAGGCCATTTAATTGTATGAGTCGATCATTTCTTATATAGTGGATTGTCCATTGATAGATATTTAAATGATTGGCTTTCAGTCTACCGAGCTATAGCTACCGAGGAATGCCAGTTCTCTAGGGTGTAATACTTCAGCAAAGGGTAAGGACAATGACAAGACCATATGTAGCTGCCACAAAAGGAAATATTAGGTCAAGTATAATAGAAGCTTATGGTGTGCGCAGAAAATAGCAGCATAAAGCTTTGGGCCCAACCTGAATAGCTCCATTCCTATTTTGCGATGTACCATAAATATTCATGAGAGTTGACCAGCTAATAAGGTCGGGGCAAAAGCCGCTCCGTCTCATCTCATTCATTACAGATTTTGCACGTTCACCATTAGTGCCACAGGCCTTCATCAAGATGTTATATGTCGTAACAGTTGGCCTAAACGGAACCACCAGCAATTTACCACTGTTATTTGGATGCTCTCTACAGCAGGTCAAACTGTCATCAATGTTTCCTTTCTCTTCAGAAGATAAAGATATTTTGATTCCAGACTCCTTCCAGCTATAGAACAGCCGGAAAGCTCTGTCATACTGGCAATATTTCACACAAGCAGTAAGGATAATATTGAAGCATGGGGCAGTAGGTAGACAGCCATCCCTTGTCATTTCTTCAAGAATCTCTATGGCATGATCAACCAGACCAGAATTTGCATATGCATTGATTAGTGCTGACCATGTAACTAGGTTGAGACGAACACCAGCGGCTTGCATATCCTCTTTGATTTTGGAAGCCATCTTCCACATTTTTGCATCTGCGAATACCTGGAATTAAAGAGAAAAGAACTCTGGAAACCACGAAAAGGCAAAATGTATGGACAAAACTAGGATCAGCCTGATACCTTTATCATCGTACTATATGTAAAAACATCTAACTTCAAAAGACCATCACACTCTTTTTTCTTCATTTCCTCATAAATTTCTTGAGCCAAGTTGAATTCTCTTGCATTGCAGCATGTCTTCAGCAGTATGTTATATGTTGTTGAATCAGGAGGGACACCAAGCTTCTGCAAATTAATGTAGTAAAGAAGAGCACAAGGTAGCTGTGCATAAGCTTGTACAGGACATTTCGCAGCTTAAGCCATAAGATGCAGGAAAACAAAAAGGAAAAGCATAACCAATGAAACACTCTATATATTCTTTTTAGTTGATGTTGGAAATAGGTGCCCCTAATACAGTAATACCCACTAATAAGAACCCGGCGATCTGCACCTATATTTTATGGGTAAAATGGGAGACTAGCACTTGTACTACCAAATTTATTATAACTAAACAATTACTCTCTCTCTTAATACAAAGATGCGCAGCTCTCCTGTGTATTCGAAAAAAAAACTAAACTATTTTACATGAGAGCCTACACAAAACTTTGAGGTGGCTATTATCACTACACTCTTACTCAACAAGTCAACATAATTCTCTACCTAGCACTCTCTCTACCATACCCTTGGATAGATAGCATTGGGGGGGGGGGGGGGGTGGCTCTATTTATAGGCCTAGGAGAGCCATGGCACTATGATAAGTGTCCATGCTCTAGACCATTCGGCTGTTTGTCCCAAGAGAGTGCAAGCTCAGTTACATTCTCTGTCTGTCGCTGATATGGGCATGCTGTTGTCTGATGCAGTGCTTGAACAACTTGCAGAGGAGGATCAGGCTGCTCAGACATTGTGTCAATTGTCCTTGAATGCCATTGCAGGCACTGCTGAAGGTGATTGTTTGAGGTTAAGAGCATTGGTTAAAAACCAAGTTATCTTGGTCCTTGTTGATTCAGGTAGTTCATCTACCTTTGTCAGCTCTGCATTTGTGAACAAAGCAGGATTGCAACCTCAACAATGTTCTGCAGTGCAAGGTTGCCAATGGAGATGTCTTATCTTCTCAATGGTCTGTTCCTCAATTGTCTTGGTGGTGTGATGGGCATACTTTTACTACTGATATGAGAATTTTGGATTTAGGTGCTTATGATGCAATTTTGGGCTATGACTGGTTGAAGCAACACAGTCCTATTGAGTTGTGATTGGCAACAACAAACTTTGACATTTCAGAGAGGAACAGAATCAGTGACACTACATGGTCAAGTGTGCTCTTCTCCATCAGTGCTATCTGAACTCTCTTTTCTTCGGTTAGAGAAAAGTTTAAAAGGGAATGATGTGTGGGCTACGGCTTTGGTTGAAACTATTCCTTCACAGGAGGTGCAAATCCCTGATGCAGTTCTGGCTCCTTTGTTAGAAGAGTTTGCTGATGTGTTTGCAGAACCAAAGCAGTTACCTCCATGCAGGGACTATGATCATGCCATATCCTTAATACCTGGTGCTGTCCCAGTTAACTCTAAGCCCTATAGATACTCCCCTTTGCACAAAGATGAGATTGAGAAACAGGTCTCTGAATTGCTAAGAAATGGATTAATCAGTCCCAGTTTCAGTCCATTTGCTTCCCCTGTCTTACTGGTTCAAAAAAAGGATGGTAGCTGGAGATTCTATGTTGATTACAGAAAACTGAATGACACTACTATCAAGAACAGATTCCCTATGCCTGTAGCTGAAGAAATCATTGATGAATTGGCTGGGACAGAGTACTTTTCTAGTTTGGATTTGAGGGCAGGCTATCACCAAATTCGCATGAGACCTGAAGATGAGCACAAGACTGCATTCAAGACACATCAGGGCCACTATCAGTTCAGAGTCATGCCATTTGGCTTGACCAATGCACCTGCTACTTTTCAGTGTGCAATGAACTCTATTTTAGCACCTTTCTTGAGGAAGCTTGTGATGGTCTTTGTAGATGATGTCTTGGTCTACAGCCCCTCCCTTGAGCAACATCTCTGTCACCTCAGACAGGTTTTCACTACTATGAGAGCTCATCAGTTTTATTTAAAGCAATCTAAGTGTCATCTGTTACAGCATCAGTTAGTATACCTGGGACATATTATCTCGAGGGAAGGTGTTACTACTGACCCTGACAAAACCCAGGCAATGGTGCAGTGGCCTGTTCCTACTAATCACACTGATTTAAGGGGTTTCTTAGGTCTGACTGGTTACTATAGAAGATTTGTGAAGGGCTATGGGAGTTTAGCCAAACCTCTGACAGTGTTACTGAAACAGAAAACTTTTCAGTGGACTGATGCTGCTCAGCATGCCTTTGATCAGTTGAAGTATGCCATGACTCAAACCCCTGTTTTGGCTCTGCCTCAGTTTGATGTTCCTTTTGTGATTGAATTGATGCATCTGATATTGGAATGGGGGCTGTGCTCATGCAATTGGGAAGACCAGTGGCTTTTCTTAGTAAAGCTCTCAGTGAAAGAACAAACAGTTATCCATCTATGAAAAGGAATTTCGAGCCCTGATGTTGGCAGTAAACAAATGGAGGCAGTACTTACAAAGAGGGGAATTCATTATCAGAACAGACCATCAAAGCTTGAGTTTCCTTACTGATCAGATGTTGCAATCTGATCTTCAAAAGAAAGCTATGACTAAGTTAATGGGCTTGCATTTCAAGATTGAGTATAAGAAAGGCAAAGAAAATGTAGCTGCTGATGCTGTGTCTCGAATGGGCCATGTTTTCAGTCTGATAACTCACACAGAAGTGAAACCAGTGTGGCTTCAAGAGATTCTCATTCATATGTCACAGATGGACATGCTCAGAGTTTATTGGCACAGCTGGCTGTTCATAGTCCTGATGACATGGGCTTTTCCTTACACCAAGGTCTCATTAGAAAGAATGATAAAATTTGGGTGGGACACAATTCTGCATTGAGAACTAAGTTAATTGCAGCTTTGCATGACAGTGTTTTGGGAGGTCACTCAGGAGCTCAAGCAACCTATCAACGTGTTAAAAGAGTGTTTGCTTGGACTGGGATGAAACAGGATGTGGAGGATTTCATTAAGCAGTGCCCTGTGTGCCAGAAAGCAAAAGGGGAACACAGTCATCCTGCTGGACTCCTGCAGCCTCTGCCCATTCCTCAGGGAGCTTGGCAGGACATCACTATGGATTTTATAGAAGGTCTTCCAAAATCAGAGGGCTACAACACTATTTTGGTTGTGGTGGATCGTTTTTCGAAGTATGCTCACTTCTTGCCTCTTAAACACCCTTTTACTGCTGCCCAAGTTGCTCAAAACTGTGCTGGACAATGTTGTTAAGTTGCATGGCTTGCCTAAATCCATTGTCACTGACAGAGATAGGATTTTCACCAGCAAGTTTTGGAAAAGTTTGTTTCATCTGTTGGATGTTAAGTTGAACATGAGTACTGCTTATCATCCTCGATCTGATGGCCAATCCGAGCGTGTTAATCAATGCCTTGAAATGTACTTGAGATGTTTTGTTCATGACACTCCTGCTAAGTGGAAACAGTTTCTGGCCTTGGCAGAATTTTGGTACAACCCTGGCTTTCATACTGCCCTGGGGTGTTCACCATTCAAGGCTCTATATGGTTATGATCCATCCTTTGCTGCAGCTCCCTTGCTTGGACCAGAAACTGATGCCGATGTTTCGGCATTGCTGAATGAACGAGCAGCTCATGCTTCTTTACTGAAGTCTCATTTGGCGGCAGCACAGAATAGGATGAAGCACCAGGCAGATAAACAAAGATCTGATCGTTCCTTCCAGGTTGGGGATCAAGTTCTTCTAAAGCTACAACCTTATGCCCAGAAGTCGGTTGTCAACCGTCCCTGCCCCAAATTGGCCTTCAAATTCTTTGGACCATACACTGTGGTTGAGAAGATTGGGAAGGTGGCCTATCGTCTGGATCTTCCCGAAGAGGCTCAAATTCATCCCGTTATTCATGTATCCCAATTGAAGCCATTCACTAAGGATTTTACTCCTGTCTACACTTCTTTGCTGAAAGTGATGGCTCTGGATCAGCAAGACTTGACACCAGAAGAGATTTTTGACAGACGTTTGGTGAAAAAGGGCAACCAAGTTGTGGTTCAAGTGTTAGTCAAATGGAGTACTCTACCTGTGGAAGATGCTACGTGGGAAGACTATCATGTGCTTCACCATCGTTTTCCAGATGCCCCTGCTTGGGGACAAGCAGGTTCTTTGGCGGGTGAGGTGTCACGCCGGCAGGACGCATAGAGGATGCTGGCACACAGTGAAGGAAGGAAGGCGGGAAGCTTCAGAATAAAGATTTAAATTCGAATGTGTTTTACGCTTTCTGAACACTGTTTCTTGTAATAACGTATTAGCTGGTGATTAGCGTACTTTGAAGCCAGCTGTGAGACGTTTAATACCGGGGTGCGTTGTACTCTGAACTTGTCGAAGAAGAAAGAGAAACACAGAGTGTCCCGTACCTCTGCCTTGCTATCGCCGTTTGCTCGTCGGTGACACCTGGTGATTTGCTCACGTCCCGACGACGGCACGCCGGCGGCCACGGGCGTCACACTCAAGTAAATATCTAGATTCTATACTATTCTAAACTTGCCATGATAGTAGCTCTAGAATACTCCTAGTAGAAATATCTTGTCCGTGAAGAGGATAGAAGATTCTGAAGGGTTGCATTGCTAACAGGATGGGAAAGAATATAAGAAAGAAAGATGAATATAAAAAAAAAATTGGGAGCTCATATAATAGCAAATGAGAAGCACATGTTACAAAAGTTGGATGCACGATGGAATCAATCCCCTTCAAGCTAAAATAACCTACCTATGAACAACAACGATAAGGTAGAAGATGCATTACTTGCATATGTTTGTAGACTGAAAAGTTGTAGCTGAAACTATGAGCATTCACATTCATAAGACTGTTGAAGACGTATGTATTTGGAGTAATCTTATCAGCAAGCAGCCCCTGCATAACAGTCACATATGAGTGAAGGCGGAAATCTGCCTTCCTAAGTTATTAAAGCATTTGCCAAACAATGCAAACTCAAGGTAATATTTTAATGCATATATACACTTTTAGACGCTCCACTTTCTGATGGAGGGAAATATATGGATTAAGATGAAAAATTATTGTAAAAGGAGGGATTATTTTTTATTTTTTACTTGGTAGTGGATCCAATGCTATCCCTTTTATGGCGAAAACTTTAATCGTATAAAACAATCTCTAAGATTTGGATATACTTCTGTGCATGGATATTTGTTGCAAGCATAAAGAAATAAACTCATATCATAAGGAAATTAATTAATATTGTTTCAAATTTTCAACAAAGGTTGAGTCAGTGGGCATGGTGAACAATGCTGAACATCTACACTTGAGATAAACTGAAATTATGGTCAAGAGATATCTGTTACCTCAAATATAATTCGAGCCTGCACAGAAGAACCACAAAGACCACATATATCAATGATACTTCGGCATGCAAACATATTGATGCCTCCAATCTGGCTCTTAATAGCTCCGAAGACTGTTAGAGCATGTTTCAACACCTTTCTTTTCCCAAAAGCTTCCATAGTATTGCATAGTAAAAGTTGAGAATTAGGGAAGATACGTGCATACCTAAATGTCAGAAAGCAATACTTGAGCAGGTATCAAGACTGCGAGAAAGAGTGTTAAGATTTTTAAGCTATCCCAAGTGGAAAGTTCGAGGATGATTATATTAGGCAGTAAAATTCTGAATCGATTAATTATATTTTGAAAAAACTAAGATACAACAAAGCATGTCTAACCAACAAAAGTAACAAAAAACTATTACCATTTGTTCCAACAACCAAAGACTAGTATGATCACCTTATTGCCATATCTGGGTCACGCTTTCGCACAAATATTTTCAATACATCCATGGGGTTCACAATGCCTTGAACGAAGAATCCATATTCTAGAAAAAACAAAGAAAAACCTCAAAAAACCAAAATGTCAAAATAAATGAACATTGCCTGTAAAATTACCAACAACAGCATGGGATGGACAAACCCATAAAAAGAGGTTACATATGTAGTGCTTTTATAATGAGCCATTTACGGTCAATGAAGTTGGGCACCAATCATATAGGTGAAAAGAGTGTCGCTGTGGATATTGATAATGTCTCTCAAAACATAGCTTTTGCCAGCAATCTCTGTCGTAGCATAGTTATAAACATAAATAGCTAAAAGAAAAATATTGTTAACCTACTTTAAATTCTACTGGTATCATTTTCAAATGCTCAAAACCTAAAATCAAAAATGAAACGAACAGTGAAAGTTTAATTTGACTCTCAATCAACTTCACATTTTTTGCATGTGTAGCGAGTATATCGATATCATGTAGGTAAACGTCACTTGAACAATAATGAAATTGCAGGAGACAGCAAACAAGTGCTATCAGTTCATAATTGTCTGATTATCACGGGCGTTAAGTAAGAATGAGTTAACTTTCAGCAGCAACTTTATGTTGCTACGGTGCTACCTAGAAGCTCACTTGGGAACTAAAAGCAGAATATAAACATATGCTTGCATCTAAGAAAGGTTTCATGGAATCACAAAACGGTATCCCACATGTTCATGCTCGATATGTGAAATTGTAATTACATAGATTAAGCAGGTAGAAACCGTATCCTTCATGTAAGTGCTTGGTGATCATATCAGACAGATCAGTGCATTGCGATGAAGTTAGCATCTAAACTGAAGTATATGTACAGGCTACCGAATGAATTAGCTAAACAACAACCACATGACCCCAAGATCGGTGCATCTAAACGAAAAATGCTAGTTAAAATATGCAATTGCGTCGAGAAAAAAAACTGCAACATCAGTATCATGCCACGTCTGAGAACTGGGTAGGATAGTGAAGATTGGAGCATAAACTATGTTTCTCAGACAATCCAAATCGCGATTATGCACATCTCCATCAACTGAAAGAGGAAGCATAAACATAAAGAGGATGGAAGCAACATTACGAGCTAGGGCCTCAACGACCTCGACGAACTGCGTCATGCGGCGCTCATCCAGCAGCACCCGGCAGGCGGCCCCAACGGCGTCAGAGGCTTCATTGTCGAGCATCCCCGCGGCGGGGACGCCCACGCGCTCGGCGTCGCGGAGGAAATCCAGCACGTGCTGCAGGCCGTGGTCGCGGAGAGCGGCGACGACCCCGCGCGAGAGGAGGCGCTGGCTGATGCGCGCCGCGAAGCCTGGGTCGTCCCCGGCTGCAGCGCGAAGGCCCTCAGCGGCGAGGAGGAAGTCGCGGAGGCGGCCGGTGGCCGCGAGGTTGGAAGCGACGCGGGCGTAGTACTTGATAGCGGCGGGGTCGCGGCCGACGCCGACATCGGAGAGGAGCGGGAACGACGTGGCCCTGGGCCTGGATTTGGAGTTCGGGGTCGCTGGATGCGAGCGGCGACGGCGGCCGTGGGAATGGAGCGGTGGCTGTGGGGAGGAGGAGGTCATGGCCAGCGCCATGACTGTGGAGCAGCGGAGCGTGGTGGCCTGGTGGGGACTGGGGAGTGGGATTGGCGGATGTGGAGCGCCAAGGAAGTTTTGAGTGGCGCGGATTTTTCTTCGTTCGGATAGGAAGCTTGACTGTGTTGGACGGGGCAATTACTTTTTTGCCATCCTCACAAGTAGCCGGCTCCCATTCGCCATCCTCCCGAAATCAAACTCTCATTTGCCATCCTAGTGTTTAAAAAAAGCTTATAGTATTTAAATTACCTTTTGTTTAATTATAAACTAAAAATTTACAAGACTAGCCGCTGAAATTAGTTAACCAGTTTTTAATTATTTTAGAGTTTTTAATTATTGTACTAGCTTCACTTCTAAATTCTTAACTTTTAACTTTTAATGTCATGTTTAACTCTCTATTTTATTAAAAAAAATAAAATACACTGATTTTATTGTGATTAGTTTTATCATAAGAGATGCTTTAAACATGACTAATTTATTTTTCTATCTATAAAAAAGGTAAATAAAATGAATGATCAAATATGGTGCATGGAAGTTAAAAGTATCAAGAATTTATTAACGAAAAGGAGTAAGTTTCTAATTAAACCGAGTAAATTCCAGTCCTTCATAACTTATTAAAATTACTTAAACAACTAGAAATTACTTAAACAACTAGAATACTTAACTTCTAGAATTACTGAATGACTAAAAATTATTAAACTAGAATTTAGTAATTTCTAATTGTTTAAGTAATTTTAATAAGTTATGAAGGATTGGAATTTACTCGGTTTAATTAGAAACTTACTCCCTTCGTTAATAAATTCTTGATACTTTTAACTTCCATGCACCATATTTGATCATTCATTTTATTTACCTTTTTTATAGATAGAAAAATAAATTAATCATGTTTAAAGCATCTCTTATGATAAAACTAATCACAATAAAATCAATGTATTTTTATTTTTTTAATAAAATAGAGAGTTAAACATGACATTAAAAGTTAAAAGTCAAGAATTTAGAACTGAAGCTAGTACAATAATTAAAAACTCTAAAATAATTAGAAACTGGTTCACTAATTTCAGCTGCTAGTCTTGTAAATTTTTAGTTTATAATTAAACAAAAGGTAATTTAAATACTATGAGCCTTTTTTAAGCGCTAGGATGGCAAATGAGAGTTTGATTTCGGGAGGATGGCCAATGGGAGCCGGCTATTTGAGAGGATGGCAAAAAAGTAATTGCCCCGTGTTGGACAGAAGTGGATTAAGGTGTTTTTTTTTTTGTTTGAGCTGAAGATTTTGAATTTTTAAAAAAGTTTACTGATAGTTAGTTTGTTAAAGTAGGAATTATTGATTTTTGCAATACATATTTGACTTCTGTGCACATCAAAAATTAGAAAAGTAATTTTGGATGAGTTTTTTAACTTTTAGTCATTTTCAGCATTTTAAAAGCTAAATTTTTAGTATTTCAAAAACTAGCTTTTCAAAATGCTGTTTATTTCATCTTTTGTTAAGCTGAAAAAGTTCGTGTGAAAAGCGAAAACAAAAAGTACCTAAATAAAGACGCGGTTCATTTGCACAGAGGCTCACGGCGTGGTATATTTTTATTTATTTTTCTCTTGGGTCTAATTAGATCCACAGATAAATAAGTTATATTAAAATTTTACCACATCGATGAGAAAATGCACAAGAGGAGGATATAAGAGAAGAGAAACTGTTTTTCTAAATTAAAGCATGTTTGTACCTGGTTGCCGTTCCTTGTATGGTAGCGTACTATGCGATCAAAAAATCATCCTAGGCGCACCGAAACATCCAACATCACTTTCTAGAGTCCAGGTACAGTGAGGGACTGCTAGTATTGAATTGACAACATAGCAATAAGTCTTTTACTTACTCTCTCATGTAATATTGCATTGGTACTGTTCATATGTACTGTCGCACAAAACTCTACTCGTTGATTTTGATCGGATAATTAAGAATGCATCCTAATTCACAGTATTGTTCATCCTGAACTAATGACATCAATATTATCCGTTCAGATGATCCTGTACCTTATATTAATCCGTCATGGAAACGCATTCTACAATTTGTCATAGGTGTCATCTTTGGATATACGACTATCGTTGCGTGCTTTGTGGCAGCTTCTCATTCTCACCTGAAAATTGAATGAGTTATGACCTTTCTAGACATGCAGTATATACCCAAGGCGTGACGACAGCTCCCTCCTCCAGCAAGAGCCACACACCGGGCTTCGGTGCGATATCCCACGTCACGGTCTTCGCGTCCACGCAAGCAACACGGCGCGCGATCACAGGCAAGGTTTACAAAACCGTGGTAGTTTGGTTTTCGCAGTTTTCAATCAAATTGTTACAGTTCGATTTTATCCGACGATCAATTTTTTTAAAAAAAAATTTTTTAAATTTGAAAATTTGAAAAATTTCAGAACAGCGAAAACGGTTAAAACCGCTCGATTTCAAATTTTAAATCCGTAAAAACCGAGCGGCTAACCGTTGAAACCGCTCGGCTAATGGTGAAACCAAACAGTTTACTGTAGCAATTTATTCAAATTTTAAATTTTTAATTTAAAATAATTTTTTATCGTTTTCTACAGTTTTCACGATTTTTATCAAACCGACCGATTTTAACTGTTGAAACAAAATCAAAAACCCTGATCGCAGGCTATCCGCTGAGCGCTCTCGCTGTCTCTCAAGAGACACGGCTCTCCCAAATCCCACTCCACGCGGACCACGCCTCCTGTCCACCGGGAAAGAAACAGGAGAGAAAAATCTCGTATTCGAGGGCCTCCCTGTGAAATCTTGTAGCGCAAGAGAGAGAGGGCCATGGATATTCACCTAGGTTCCGGGAGATTCTTGGCGCGACGACCTCCCCTTGCGCTCGTCCCTCGATGCTCAAGAGGCACCCCGGGAAAAGGAGGCAACGACAAAGGTATGCAGTCCACTCCACTCTCTGGCCGATGGCCGAGGAGTTTCTTGCTGCTCCCTTAAGCGGAAGTGGAATACTGGGCTAGCATTGCCGCTCCGTCCGTCGGTATGTTAGACTTAAGAGTGGCAGCGTTTACAGATAGTCGAGCCTGGTAATCGCATCCATATGCAACTGTCTGTTCTCGTTAGTCAGATGTGATCTGCTCGCTGTATCGATTATGAAATGAGACCACTTTTTATGCGCTGCTCCCATTTGATTTGAGCTGAATGCAGTGCCTGCTTTTGTTTTCTTTCAAGCTAGGTGGATGTCTTTATTGCTGTGTGAAAATCATAGGTTGTTATTTGTGTGTGTATTGATTTGACAATAAAGAATGTGGCATCAATTAAGTGGATTATCCATATGTTCGCATGTTTATTTACCTCCTTCCTGAATAAGTTTGACAGTTTACTTCATTCGGAGTGGGACTGACACGGCATAGTTTGGCAGTTGACAGTTGTATCGTTGATGTCTGATCATAGACATTTTTGTACCACGACGTTGGTCTATAGCACAATATTTAATTTCATTAACCATACTGCCACCCCTTATTGCCAAATATCACCAATATAGTTGATTTAAGGAACGTAACACAATGTTCCTGCTCACAGGAGACTTGCACGATAGTCAAATTGACAGTATTGGTTGCTCTGTGAACTTGCTACATACTAGGTTTAGCTTGTTGTTGCTGTGCTACAGATGGATCTGGATGCTTGCTAATTCATTAACATTCAAAGTCATGCTATCATGGCCTCAGCAATGATACTGTCAACTCTCTGTTCTACCCAAGTAATAGGGCATAGTAGTATCCTACGGCATAATGTATTAACAGAGAATTTTTTTTAATATGGTTATTCCAAGTCCCTTTTATAGGAAAAGAGAAAGGAAAAAGTCAGTTACTTTCTAGCCAGTTAATCGGAGTATGTTTCTTACCCATCGCTCTGCAAGAAAATTGACATTGTTCTAAAGAAAATCCCCTCCATTGCGCAGAAAACTTTATGTCAGAATTAGTTGTTGAGGTATCATACAAATATGTCACTGCCTCAGAACAAAAACAATACTATATGAGATATTTGGTACTAGCGGAGAGTGTATTCAGCTCAATCAATACCTCAAGTATCTAACAAATCCAAACACCTTAGTTGATTGTACTAGAAGAATTTCAAAGTTAACTGATTGGAGAACTTTCCTTAACAGTGAGGATCTGATATGTAATGATCCATTTGATATGGCTAAAACTGCTGGGTGGGTGGGATTTAATGATGATTAAGGGAAAGATTACGTTGAATGAAGGACAAAACATAAAGTTCAAGTGATTTATTTGGCAAGTGTTTTTTTTTTGGAAGAGCTTTATGGTACTAATAACTAATTGCATTCTCTTGTTTGTTAGGTGACACATCTACTGACTGGGACAAGGCTTGGACTACATTCAAAAAGAAGGGTAAGAGGACTCTATTTTCAGATTTTTCACCACACAAGTACGTGAGCTGGAATCCACGCCGCAGCGAGTATCCCTTATCAGAAGAGGTGGACCCAATCAAAAGAACTGAAAGATCTAACTTGTACTTGTGGACAAGTCCACAATTTACCTTGGTGGGGGCGATTATCATCATCTTGACGTTGCTAATCTATACTCTTATTGTCCCACCCAAGTAACCACAGAAGTGACAGATAGGTGAGCTGTAGCCCAAAGTTTCCACTATGAAGTTTCTTACATTTTCTCTGTATGATACCTGATGTAGCTGTATTGTTGCAATACGCAATCAAGTATAGGTCATAGTTGTCCATTCCGTCCATTTCTGTGGTTTTCTTTACTATTATATGCCAGTTGTCTACTCGCTCTTTATTCCTCCACTATAAACTGAGAAACTTGGGTTAGAAAGAGTGATGTCATATGTGGATCAGGATTCAATAATCAAAATACATTGCATGCTCCTTATGTGTGATAATCATATATTGGCTGGATTAATCAGTGATGGGTAGTTTGTAGTGTCGGAACTGCTTCGGCAAGTGGACTTGGGCAAAGTACCATCTATTACTGATGGAATCCATGGGACCCACGCTATCTGTTACAGCCAAATTCAAGTTAACAGATCGTTAGCTTCATGTATTACTAAGCCCTAGGTAGGCAGGAATCTTTATTAGATGTAGAGCAACAGTGTAACTAAACGTATATCCTAAATAATTATCTTCAGCCCCTTGTGTTGGAGCATGAGAATGGTGTGCAAACATCTTGTATTAAAATAGCTATATAAAATGCAGTTCTAAATAATTGTCCAGGCTATCACATGGTATCTTGAAATTTTGGCCGTTACATCTTTACATTCTCCATAAAGTCTGATAAATGGGATTTTTTTTTTTTGTATTTTAGTGGTGTTAATCTAGTGAAAGATATCTATTATATGCTAAAATCTAATGTTGCCCCTTCTTTTTTTTTTAAAAAAAAAAAAAGACATTGGACTGTTGTGTAGACTGTTCAGGGTCTAGAATGTTTAACCTTTCTGTTCGTAAGGGATTTGTGTGAAATGTAATACAGTAATATTCTGTAATGACACTCTTCAAGGTTTATCACATCAGAAAAATACAGTACTCCTACATAACATGAGTAAAGTTGATATTTGTTTACTTATTACTCTGCAGTTACTGCTGTCTGCTGCTTTTGTTACCCTTGCAATGCCTTCGATTCCAGACACGAGAGAAAAGAGTGGGCGCTTTCGTTTCCGATTCTAACGGCTGCGGCGTTTTGCATTTCGCTGTAGTACACGTTGCGATTTACTGTAGCAGCAACTAGGTACAGTAAACAGCGCAGCGGTAAACCGCTGTAAGTAGCGGAACCGAACGCACCCAGTATGGGAGTACATGGTGGTTGCTGAGAGTCAAAGACCTTTTCAGACTCTAGTAATCAGCATTGGTCCACTTGAGAGCAAAAAAAAAAAAAAAAAATCTTCAATGTGAACAGAATAAATCGGTCGCAGGGATAGTGTGGTACTCAAGTCAACTGCTCGCATGATTTCTCATCTTTTGTCCATCTTTTTAAGTAGAATAAATTTTAGAAAACTACAGTTATTTTAGTAATATTATCAGAAAGCTACAGATTTAAGAATTAATATCAAAGTTTATGAGAACTACATGTTTTAGCTTTTTTTTCTCTTAGCCCCTATAAATCTGACAAGTGGACCTCAATTGGCAGTTTTGTGAGAAAAAAACTTATAATCTGTAGTTCTATGATAAAATGTACATAAAATGTGTAATTTTGTAAAACTGATCTTTAAATCTGTAGTTTTCTGATGATATTGTCAAAGTACGTATATTTCTTTGAAATTTACTCTTTTAAGTATTTTAGTGGTTCGCTCGTTCACATTATATTGTATAGAATAGAAGCATGTGTCCTTATTGTTGTCTGGCTTTTGCGTAACTGCGATATCCATGGCAACCAAAGAATCAGATCCTCGAAATTTAATACTGAATCTGTATAGTTTCTGGTATGAAAGAATCTATCTCTAATTTTGTCCCCCTCGTTCTTTTCTGAAGGCCCATGCGCCATGGCTAGGGACTTAAATTATGCAGTGTCACCGCGGGCAATTCGACAGGCAGACCGTCACACTTTTTTATTCCAATCCAGCTGGAATGCTGAAAAAGAACGGCCAGTTGGTCCTGCAATCAGCATCTTTCGATCAATTCTGTAACCACTCAGAACAAACTCCAAATTGGATGTGTTTCACTGTTGTAAATCAGATTTAACTGCTGGCCATCAGAAAATGTGTCTGATTACTTCCCTATCATTGCTCCAATTTTTCAATCAAAAAAATGTCATCTTGAAAGCTTTATTTTCTTTTTGCTCTTTCTATTCACCCATCTGAGATGTGAAAACAAAGGAGTTGAATCAGCAAACAAGACAGAGTCTTCTTGGAGTACAGGACAGTCTTACCAGTATAACTAAGGTTTCAGGCATACAATACTACAACACCATTGACTCAGGACAGTGATCTAGGGGAACGTGGAACCCCGGCAGAATCCAGAAGGTTTCAAACATAGAGCACCTCCTTGCTCCTCAAGGAAGCTTGGCTCGCACTCTTTCACACACCCTCCTCTGCTCTGCGCAGCTGCTCTATAAATCAGCGCTGCCCCTGCCCCTCACTCTGACATAACAGCCACAACAGAACACTTGCCGCTGTCTTAATTTCAGTGCCTTCCTGAGCAAGAACCATCCATGACGCAGGCGATGGAGCGCCAGCAGCAGCAAGCAAAGCGGACCTTGCCGCGGCGCGGCGAGGTGAAGGCGCGCATCTTCGCGAGCCTGTTCCGGTGCCTCTTCCCCAAGACCGCCCCGCGCGGCAAGGAAGCACCCGGCGCGAAGAGCAGCAAGGAAGGCGGCGGACGCCGCATCGCTCCCGGTGGTTGATGCGGTCCGCGGCCAGGAGGAAGAACATGATGATGTGATGAATCCAGAATTGGTCAGTGTGACTCCAAATAAGGGAGGGAATGTAAGGACGCGGTCGGTTCTTGAACCGGCGGGGAATCGGGGTGGGTTGGTGTTGGTGTGGGGTCGCGTGGGTGGGTGAACTGGTTTAGAATCTGCTGTGATGGTGTCTACGAATTCAGAATTCGGACAGCACGCTGAGTGGCCTGAATTCGGTGGTTTTGTGGGGAAATAAATTTGGTAGGAGTATCTGAACTCCGGGTCGTCTGCTGGAATGTTTTTTAGCTGTATATTTTCAGTCAGTAGTGGTGTATTTATGCCGAACATTGCCATTGCCATTGGGTGGAGATGAAATTCCGGTATCTGATGTTTGTTTGCGTACATCTGTTCTTTCGCTTGAACAAGCAGCTTCGTCTTGATCGTGCAGTTACTTTGTGCTTCGGGAAATTGGATGCGTAACTTGGATCCAGCAGATGTCTTTCCTCTCGAATTTACTTTCTCGACGAACAACTCGCCGTTCATGAAACCGGACCGATAAGTCGTGCGTTGTGCGATCAGGTGTGTTCTCCGGGTTGCGAGTGATGTGCCGGTGGCAAAAATCGAGGTGCTTCACGGCCAAGTCTTGTCGTGCAAGGTGTGCGTACTTGGCCTTCGTGCGGTCTTGCCTGACCCGATCTGGCACTGACAGTTTCGGTGATGAAGATACAAGAAAGCGGCGGCCCTTTCTTATCCGGTTGTCTCCCAGACAGACACCCACTGAAGCAACAGAAGAATCATGCAGCGAATTTGTCCGCCCGGGCCTGCCTCTGGAGACCGTCGCTTCTCTTTTCGCTTTGCTGACGAGCCACATCGCCTTTTCGGTTGCGCGCGACGTGTTGCTGACCGAAGATTTGATGGAAGCAAGGCCATGATGAACGGTGGCTGATTGTGCATGATTTTTAATAAGCTTGGAACACATCCGAGGTTCCAAAAGCGCAGTACGAGTACCGACGGAAAAAAAAAAGCTTTCTTCGTTTTAAAATTGATATCGCTGTTGATTTTTAATAAGTATCAATTTTAACAATTTATTTTATTAAAAAATATAATAAATTTTATCATCAAGGTGTTTGACTTATAATTTTACATATAAATTTTTTAAATAAAATAGATAATTAAAGATGATTTTATAAATCACCGGTGACATTAATTTATAAACGGATGGAGTATACAGTATGTACCACCATGTATTCTACTAAGTACATGATGGGGAAACTTTAAGATTTTGTGAAAAGGAAACAGGAAGTAGATCTCCGTTTATTAGTTTGCCTCATGAAGGATCCGAAAACCATCCGGGTCTATCGGTTGTGTTTTGTACGGCGAACGTGGCTGCGTCCGATTCAGGGCATTCAGCTTCAGCTATTCGCACGCGCCCGACAAGTGGCCGGCCGAAGCTTAAGCTACTATCAGCAAGGATTCTTCTTGTTTCGCCTTCCTCTGACAAGATCACCTTGGCCATCGCATTCCAGTGACGGCACTTGTCCTTTTACAAGGTCGGAGGCACGCCTTGCCAGCTGCCACCAGCCCACCACTGAGCACTGACTTCACAGCGAAGGAAGCCTCGCCTCCTCTCCTCAGGGTCGCCGGCGATGGATGTGTACATTCGTGAGATCAGTTCAAAACTGACACATGGGACCGGGTCATGTAGGACCCGCTGATAGTGACGGGAACTGTCCTCGCGGTATGTAGGGATCGAGGACACGGTGGTTTTCTGGTTCGAGTCCTCCGTGACTCTCTTCCCTCCGTTTTCGTGGTGCGTCAGCCTCAGGTACGTCATCTTGTGACGTCGTCTCCATAGAGGGGGAGAAAAAGTGAAGGAGACGAAGAAGGCTCATCAAATTATGGAGCGGAACTCATTTCCTTTGCGCGCGCTGGGCGGGCTAATCGGATGAACGCGACAGAGAGATCGATGAGCGAGATCCATCGTCTGTCCGCATCCGCTTGTCTTCGTCCCTTCACGCATGATCCGGCACGAGGCATCGAGCCGCCGGCCAGGGAGCCAAACC
Organism: Zoysia pacifica; assembly: GCA_001602315.1. Classification (NCBI taxonomy): domain Eukaryota; kingdom Viridiplantae; phylum Streptophyta; class Magnoliopsida; order Poales; family Poaceae; genus Zoysia; species Zoysia pacifica. Next base: position 90,662 of record BCLH01000031.1, on the reverse strand, counting down.
TCACGTGGGCGAACTGGCAAACTGATCAGAATAGGCAGTTGGCAGTAGCGTCCCTGGTTAACTCCTGGACCCTGGTACTAACTCCGGTAAACCTCCGTGTACAGCACTTTAGCCCTGGTTACTTTGCCGGCATAAAAAGAGGGGAGGACAAGCTCGTCCTCTCCAACTCCAGTACTGGTCAGTTCAGACCACTCTCCGCTCGGCGCCTCCGCCTGCGCCTGCTCCGATCCCGAGTGCACAACGCGACGACATGGACGGGCAGGACGGCGCCCACCACAGGAAGAAGCCCCACGGGAACTCGCAGCCCAAGAGAGGCGCGATCAAGCAAGGGATCCTCGCCGACTGGTTCGGCAAGAAGGACCCCGGCAATGGCAACGGCAACGGCGGCGGCGACGTCGACAGCTGCGGTGGAGGCGGTGGCGACGGCGCGGGCACCGACGCGGCTGGCTACGGTGGCTAGTGCGATCGACGCTTGGTGTGGGTGCGGGTGGGAGCGAGCTGCGACCTCGCCGCTGGTGGTTAGTTGCTTCAGTTCTGGCAGTCGCTGATGTAGGGTGGGAGGGAGGATGTGACCGGATGCGAATAATGGCGGTGTTCCGGTGTCCTAGTAGATACTAGATCATCCAACTGCAAGCTACATGAATGGTTCGGTTGTGTATGACCGTCGTTTGTGAATCCTGATGAATGCGATTATGTCACCCCCGTTCCGTGTCCACTCCGTGGTCTATTGCTGTGCTTTGCTGCTGCCTGCCTTGCGTGAAGCCGTAAACAATGCACAAATGGGTTGGATCGATTTTACGACTGGTTATTCTATCTGCTGGCTTCCTTCTGTTACCATCGAGTTCATGTGAGTGCCGCTTCAACCACGTTCTTCAGGATTAAAGTACCAGTATCGCGAATTGTACGAAGTGGGAAATTAATCTTTCTTTAGCTTTTACTACCATCCACGGGGGTTTTCTTCAGGAAAAGGGATGCGATGCGATGCAAAACGCTTCGAGAACATCTGTAGTATCTGTTACCCATCCCTGTCGCAATGGCGCGCGAATAATTGGTACTAGGCCGCGAAACGCGATCCACTCATCTGCATACACTTGTCTTGAACCTAATGGGTAATGGCTCATCATCTCATCGAGCCAGAGCCAACTGCTCGCAGTCCACCTGCAAGCGAGGGGCGACCCTCTACTAGCGTCGATCCCTGGGTCGATCCAAATCTCGGGTCTGGACTAGTCGCCGGTCTCGCGTGATTACTTCCCCCCAAATTAATCAAAACGGCACCTGTCTCTATGAGATTAAGCTCCCGCTGCAAAGCTTTGCGCCACCGCCTCCACTCCACAGATCACTCGCCCTGCACATCGCCACGCCCGAAAACCGCTCTCGGGAAGGCGGGGGGCTCCTCTACACTCCTGCCCACGTTCCGGTGCGCGCGTGCGCGAGCGACGGCATGGATGGGCAAGGAGGCGGCCAGACGGGCAACCCCCACGGGAACCCGTACCCCAGCCCCAGGAGAGGCGACATCAAGAGGAAGATCATCAAAGAGTGGACCGAAGGCGGCGGCGGCGGCAACGACGGCGGCGACAACAACGGCGGCAACGGAGGCGACGGCGCCACCGCTACTGGTTATGCCGGTCTCGCTTGTTACTGACGACGGATCGATGGTGCATAGCAAGCCCCAGTCTGTCGTCGGCTCTTACTCTCTTACTGCTAGCTTAATTTCGTTATTGTACTGGGTTGCAGCAATACTGCTGTGGGTAGGCTGCTCCCCGTTTCTAGGATCGTCGATCGGTGTTAGTGGGTGGGACGTGGGAGATGAGCATGCTAATGCTGGTGTGTGAAAAGATGTCTGTGTGTTTGAGTGTGACCAAATTGACCATCTGTGTTCAATAATTTGGGATCGATCGTTGGGGCCGCACCTTGCTTAATCGGACCTGTGTCTGAATATCGCTTCATTGGATGCTTGGATTGGAAATTTGGAGCGAATGGTCCGCTTCGTTCTGCTAATGTGCTCCCTGCATCTTGTTGTACCCTGTCGCCACTCTTTTGGATTTTCGTGGATACACCTTTCCTTCGTTCTTCAGAATCTGAACACCTTGAATCAGCTAGTAGTAGTACTGACGAGTAGGAGTATATTCGTTTGATTCTCTACTAGGGACTAGCGGCTGCAAATTCTTTAACGTGGTCGAAGAATGAAATGATAAAACTGATAAAGTATACTCGCTGCTACGTGCTCTCTGCTGGTATGTGTACACCAGCGTGTCCGCCCACTGGCACGTACGAGGAGGCTTCACATGAAATAATAAAAAAAAAGGGAATCGTATGGGATCCTATGGCTCACGGCTGGTTGAATAGGAATATTGTGCTCGACATGACTTGGTACTACAGTAGTATCCGTAGTTATTTTCTTTCCCGACACAGATACGGTTCATTTTCGCTTGTTATTTGCCTGTGCGGGCCGGTTTTTACTTTCCGTGGACTACGGCATGACCAAGCTGGTGAGGCGCGCACATACGCGTGGCTAATCGCTCGCCGTGGCGTCAGTCTCACAGATACTACCTCGGTCCTCACTCAGCAAAGCTCTAGGCCTGAATGCCGTAGCAGGCCGGGCCTCTCCGCTTCCAGAGTTTTGTACCACGACTCTGAATTCATATTGTTCCAACTTTTTAACATCCCATGAGATCTGGCCCCAAGATCCTGTTAAAAGCTTCTAGGCCCATAATTAACCAGCATGGGTCCCGCCTCGCGTTGCTCTTGCGCTAGCTCGCTCAGTTGGGCTAGCCGCTAGGAACATACAAATCACCTTCTGGCCTGATCCGTCTCGTCGTCCCATGACTGGCGACCAGTGAGGAAGGGGAGGGAGATCAAGCTCAGATCGACACACCCGCGGCACCCAGGAAGATGACGATGCGATCAGGTCACGACCACATCGAGCTCAGGTCGACAAAAGTCACAAAATAGGCCACAAAATCGACTCTATTTCAAGGGAAAGGAGGAGAAGAGGAATGTTCAGTTAGCTGGAGCCTGGATGTGGCGCGAGCAATTGAAACCGTGAGATCTGTTGCTCCATACAGAGTGAAAGAGGTTCTCTAGCTATCCGATTCCGACGGGAGAAGTTGAAGAATGCTTAAAAACAGGATAAAACACGGATTGGAGCACGTTTTTTATCCCATTATCTTTACTACGGACAGGAGCCAGATGAAGCACCCGTTGGAGATGATCAAATGCACGCACATGGGGTCCATCTATCCGACCAAGTGGACCAACGGGAGCAGAAAAAAATATTCCGCCGGGGTCGCGTGCTCGTGTGGCCGCGCGGGAGGAGGTCACGGGACGAGCAGACGCCGATAGGGTATCAGGCACGTCCCCATTCCCATCCGCTTTCCCGGCGAATCACCGCCGCGCGGCGGTCATTTCCCGTTGTCGCGTGCGCCTGCGGTTGGTGCGGATTCGTTACAGCACCGACGACGGACGACGGGTGACGAGGGCTTTCTTGCCTTTCTTTAGCCGCGCTGGAGTTGTACGCTACTTCCCCCCCACCTTGGCCGGCTCGGATAAGAAGATGCCTCCGTCGCGCGTGCCCGATGGATTTTTTTTAACATCCTTGCTTGCCCCTTTCGATGTTTGCCAAGATCTGCGTTATCTGATCGATTCAGTGCGCTCGTTCCCTTTTCTTTATTCCAAGGTGGGTGAAAATCAGGTGCTAATCGCAGAGTTAAGCTTGGTCACTGATGGTCTTGGCAGCTGTCTGCTTCCCATTTCCACTCGTTATCCGTGGTTAAAAGTGTCTAACACCGAGCCACTCCGCTTGACGCGCTGACGAAACGGTGAATGCATTCGTCGCGAGAAAGTCTTCCCCGCCTGTTTGCCTTGTTAGGTTCTTCTTTGAACTGTCGGTACAAGACTACAAGTAAACGTTCATCCTCAACACGGTGCTCCAAGGTTTGTCAAAAACTCGTGATGTGGGGGATTGGGCGTCATGTTCTGTTTTGGAAAAAGTGGCGAAGCACTAAAGCCTGACGCTCAGGTTCTGACTTGTCTGGGTCAAATTAAAAGGCCCTCGTGGGAGCGACAAGACAACGACGCGTTTGCGTTTGCGTTTCCGTCAGGAAGAACCGTTCAAGAGCTGCGCCGAAGCAGCAGGGTGCTACTCTTCCTATCTGTTGGAAGGAATGGAATGGAGAAACGAGACCGAGGTTCTGAATTTTTGGGTGAGAAAAGGATCGTCGCACGACGGCACGGAGATGAAGAGTTTGGACCAACCTTCTGAAGGAGGCGAAAAGGATCTGTCTAGTGGTCCGGCGTACCCACTGTGAGTTCACGTGAATAAAGTGAATGATACGTAAATTTATGTAAAGTAATGATGATGTAAGATTGTTCTTACAAAATCCGCTTTACCTTACACATGGACATGGCCACATGGATGATCTCGCGTCTCAAGTTGCACTGGTACGGATGAGTGGTCCGTGGTGATCGGCGTGGGCGGCTACGCCGCTGGGTGCATTGAACGTCGAGAGGACCAGGCCGGCGGCACACTGCCTGAGACCGCGAGGGGCCGGCGTGTTTTGGAGGCATCAACTCCACATCAATTTCAACCAATCCACCAACCGTTTCAAGCCAAGTGTGCCAAAAACCCGTGATGCCGTGAACCGTCGCCGTTACTCCCAGTCCCAGACGGAAGAAAATTGCATCGGACCCGGGTCCTTCGGATATCCGTAGGACCTCGCTTCCCTCCGTGCCACGTGCTAATCACAATCTCAAAGCAGTTGCCCATTTTTCCGGCCCAACTCCCCGTTTCAGCCCACGTTAATGCGTCGTCTCAGCGCCAGTAGTTCGACCTCCGTGACGACATGCTGGAGCTCGCGGCCCCGTGGCTTCGCACTGCAATGGAGCACGCCGGGGTCTACCGAGAGATGACGGATGGTTCGTGTAACTGCTGAGCTGCCCTGGGAAGAATTGCGATGAGGCGGTGGCCACGACGCTGAAGCTGCAGCACATGGCGTGGTCTTCAGCGTGGTTCAGGGAGCTAATCGTCAACGACCTGGCCGCAATGGAATGAGCACATATGCCGTGAAGCTTATTTGTTCAGATGCAAGTTAAGCTGCTTCTATTGGTTAACTAAAAATATAGCAGATCAATCAAAATCTACTGCTGAACTGAAACGATACTGATGATTATAACTTCAATGCAGTAAACATTCATTATCTATTACTACCTAATTTGAATATAGCAGAACAATAATAAAAAAAGTACTGATACACTAAATTGTTGCCACTAAGTTGTTGATTTGGAAGGAAAGTCTCCGTCAAACTCTAAACGACGCCAAGTTGATGCTGCTGTTGGGTGATTTCCAAGTAACAATTTTGTAAATTCCTCTTGGATGGGTGGGAAGAACATGGGCATCTCTTCAGACGGCATCACATCATTTGTAATGGTAAAATAGTGTCACAAGAAGTCACATTTGATTCAAGTGGTTCCTGCAATGATTGAAATTATAGAAAATCAAAATTGTTTGAGGTACTCAAAATAGCTTGCAGATAAGATGGTAAAAAACTGAATCTTGGCTATCTTACAGTAACTTGTGAAACTCTAGTTGCTTTTGCATCTGTTGTTTGCTTTGGTTCTCCTGCAGAAATACCTTTCCTTGCTATTTTTCTAGGAGGATTTTTCTTTCCTCTCTCAAGGACATTTCTTGACCTCTTTTTCCAGTGGACCTTTTTTGTGTGGCGGAGCTCTAAATGATATACGCTCTTTTGCGACTTCTTCTGTGCATTCAAAAAAAACTTGTGGAGAATTATTTTCATCCAGTTTAAAATTGCTAAATAAACTTTCAACTTCTAGAGTTAATTTTTCAAAACCATTTTCCAATTGCTGGAGAACTTCTTCGGAAATGGCACATTTTAGTGCAACGGACATCATTTTTCGACAAAAATTTGTACTCTGTGATGCTAAGTTTCCACTTGGGCTTTGTGTCCTGCATGTATATATGCCTCTTTTTGCTTATTTTGTCCATCTATTCAATATATATTGAGGGGGTAAATCAATAATATCATTTTGGTTGAATACTCGTAGCACATGCTTGCATAAGGTGCCTACATTATTTGTAATTTATTAGAGATAACAAAAATGTACTAAGATAGTTTAAAGAGCACAGGATAATATACATACCAAGGCTGGTGTACTTATTGAAAGAGCATGATATATTCATATAATCTAAATTAAATATGACCTTGGCTTCATCCTCACTGTTGTCCATTGCCATTGCCATCACCTTATATATATAAGGCTGATTGACCCTTCATGGTTTATCAATGTAGAGGACAGATTAAATGGTTTTTGAAATTGTTCTTGAAAAGTAGAATACATATTTCTTGTATATGATTGAGAAGCTGTCTTCAACAACGGGAGTGTATCAATACAAAGAATTGGATCTGAACTGCGTGATTTATGGTCTTCATACAACTCATTACGCCGAAGACATGTGATGCACTTGTCATATTCTACCAAGATTTCTGAAATGGAAAGCTTCTTACGAAATGTTTTCTTGAACACATTATTCATACCTTCACTCCTTTGAGTAGATGTCATGTCAGCACAAAAAGAATCATGTCTAAATACCGCAGCCCATTGTTCACGTAAATTATACAAAATTTGTATCCAGGCATTCTCATGAATGTTGTAAGTAGCTATCAACTCTTGCCATCTTAAGTTTAAGAGTCCCACTGATTTTTCTTCATACACACAACTTTTGAAATCCTTCAAAAAATTAGGATTATTGGCGATCACATAGCTTAGATGCTTACCTGTATTTTGATATATCTGTCACAAGCAAAGACAATGACTTGAGCTTGAGAATTCCATCATAATTGCCTTAGCTATTGCAACACATTGATCTGTAAAAATTGTTTGAGGTGCTTTCCCACACATTGCTTTCAGAAAGGCTCTAAACAGCCAAGCAAATGATTTTGAACTTTCATTGAATAAAAGTGCAGCTCCAAAAAGAATAGTTTGCCTATGATGATTAGTTCTAATAATAGAGGCAAATGTTGGAAGGTAGTATCAAAACAGATGACATCATCAAAGCAAGAATAATCTGCAATGGCCTGGCCATCAGCCCAAAAAAAATTACAAATCCGACCGTCATTCATTGGATCTAACTCTACAGCATAAAAGAAAAAGAGGTCTTCGGCTTGTTTATTTTCCAAGTATTCTAGCAACGTTTTTGCTTCTTGTGATTCCAAGTACTTTTGACGCTCATGGCTAATAGAATTATTGCAATCCATTTGTAAGAATTGCACATTTTCAGCTCCACCTGACCCTAGTTGAAGAAACTCAAATATTTCTGCTGGTTTAACACCTGCTTCTCTCATTTTGCTAATGATATGCTCCTCGGTCGGTAACATCCATCGTTGCGATCTTAGCGTATGAGTCTTGTTAGAGCTTACAAAAAGGTGATTATGAGCCAATTCAACTTTTTGCATCTTCTAAATATCTTCTCTGGAAATAAAGAATTGAACACGAGCCTTGCATTCTGACCTCGTTGAAGCACGCTCTTAGGTAGATGTATTGAATTACTATTCTTGTGACCTTCATTACTGCAAACCATATACTTAGAAGCTAAAGTACCATCAGCTCTATGCTTAACATGACATTTTTTTTATACTGAATTCAATCTTTCGTGCATCTGAATTGTAGAAATTATATGCAACATCCTCAGATTCAAAGATCAATCCAACATGTGACACTTATTTGTAGGATGCACTTTCGTGAGTAGCCTACAATGAAGAATTACGCAAAATAAAGTACTAGTCTATATGATCAGTTTTAAAGCAATAATAACCTTGTGAGTGTTTTGCTTGTATTAAACTCACTGCTCTTCTGTTAAAAAATGACATCTCTCACCTCCATGCCTGTTCGAACCGTGGCCTGTACAGCAATATGCACCGAAAGTCTCGAACCTCGCAACCTGACCACCGGCTGCCGATCAGCTAATCCTTCCTCTCGCCGGCGATCAACTTCTTCCTGTCTTGCTCGGCTAATCCCCCGGCGGCCGTTCAGCTTCCGCATCATCTGCACGTCACCGAGGCTTCACTCAAATGTAGACTGAAATGGGTAGTTGGGTCGGAAAAGGGGGCAACTGCTTTGAAATTGTGATTAGCACGTGGCACTGAGGGAGCGAGGTCCTACACATATCCGATGGATCCGGGTCCTATGCAATTTTCTTCCGTCCTCTTGTCGCTGAGCAGGGGCAGAAATGGCAGGTCGATAGGCCGGCCCTCTCGTCGGAAAGGAATCTCCCTGCTGGCTGCATAATCACACTTCACACAAATGGACGGCCAGGACGCGCGCTACGCGAACCTTCCATCTCCCCTGTGCCGTCCAAGGGCGTGCCAGTCAGTCCACCTTCCACCCTCGCTCGGTTCCCACTTATAAACACGGGAGCGTGGCTTCCATCCGCCCCACACAGCTATCGCGATCTTCCCCCATTCTCCGATAATCCGGTTCGAAGCTCTCCCGTCGCAGCCATGGCGAAGAACTACCCGTGCGTGAGCGCCGAGTACCAGGAGGCCGTCGAGAAGGCCAGGCAGAAGCTCCGCGCCCTCATCGCCGAGAAGAACTGCGCCCCGCTCATGCTCCGTCTCGCGTAAGCCACTCGTCCTTCTGCCCGCTCGTCAACGCTTCGTTGGGGGAGGGTTTCTGGTGGCCTGATCTGATCTGGGTGTTCTCCGTCGCGCAGGTGGCACTCCGCGGGGACGTTCGACGTGTCCACCAAGACCGGGGGTCCCTTCGGCACGATGAAGAACCCGGCGGAGCTGGCTCACGGCGCCAACGCGGGGCTGGACATCGCGGTGAGGATGCTCGAGCCCATCAAGGAGGAGTTCCCCATCCTCTCCTACGCCGATTTCTACCAGGTAAGCCTCGATCTCGCCCCGGTCCGCTTCGATCTGGCGAAATGGATGTGAGTTTTGACCTTTTTTTCTTTGCTGATGTTGCGCAGCTTGCCGGAGTCGTGGCCGTGGAGGTGAGCGGCGGGCCTCAGATACCCTTCCACCCGGGTAGGGAGGTGAGATCTCCCTTTCTACAACGTTTTCTGGGTTTTGTCAGGGTTTAACGCTTTAACTTAATATAATCAGAGCGTGCTTGGTGAGGTTATGGGAGTTCTCCGTTTAGTATCACTGTTGCGTGTGCCTGTAGTTTTCGGTTTGTTGGGTGCCTGTCATATGTTTGCGGCGTATTCATGTCCCGCGATCCTGTTATTTGACAGCAGTTTGTTCCCTCTGCTCTTGCCCCTCTTCTGTTAGTTCATCCGTTTTTGGCTTAATACGATTACTAGGTTGCTGCGAACATGGTTACCAAAGTCGCTGGTCGGCTGGTTCGTAGTTTTCACTCTCAGATTAGAATCTTTTAGTTAAATGTGGTAAACTGTTATCAAGCTATTCTTGTTGTTGTGCTAAGAGATCCATGCAAAAAAACTTAGTTATGGGAGGCAGTTTATTTATTGTCCCATCTCTTAATTCTTCAATTTTACTGTCCATATATATATTGGGCACATTGAGAAGATGATCTATTAGACACAATACTATTATCATGATGGATTTCATCCTGGAAATTGTTGCCGTTCCAGTATTTTCTGTTAACAATAGCAATGTTGTGATTAAATTTAAATTGCTTTGAATGATATGCGTATTTCATCACTAGTTCTAGTGTGTTATTAAGTGGCTATCAATGCTGCTTTTCTACAGTTTTCTGGCAATACGTATTTTACATATGTGGAGGGCATGTAGTATTCTTGTTGTCTTCATTTTGCTAGAAACAGCCTTTGATGTGTGATATATTTGTTCTATATGGTTGATGTTGAGTTTATTTGTTCTTGAAGCATCTAGATGGTTTTCTGATTGTGTTCAGCAAAGATTTTATGTGGTTCCACTTGGTACCATAACAAATTGTAGGACCTCGTATTATTATCTGTTAATAGTTAACATTTAGTGATATCATCGCTGTCGTAATTCTTGTATGTCCCACGTTATTATTGAGTGTTGACATTGTTCTTTTCTATTTGTAGGACAAGCCTCAGCCACCACCTGAGGGCCGCCTTCCTGATGCTACAAAGGGTATGTCTCTAATCTTTAGTTCTTTACTGCTGTTATGTGTTATGAATGAAAATATATCTCATATTTGAGTCCACACACTTAATGCTTGCCTTGTTAAATTTTTTTTAACCAGGATCTGACCACCTGAGGCAAGTCTTTGGCAAGCAGATGGGCTTGAGTGATCAGGACATTGTTGCCCTCTCTGGTGGTCACACCTTGGTTGGTTGCTGTCCTTATGGTTGCTTTATATTGCGCTTTGGATGCATATGTTAATATTGTTTTCTTACGTTTTATTTAGGGTCGGTGCCACAAGGAGCGCTCTGGTTTTGAGGGGCCGTGGACTAGGAACCCTTTGGTCTTTGACAACTCTTACTTCAAGTGAGTTTGCAGCTGTCTTTTGTGAAAGTGTTGACATTTGGTTTTGAAGAATGAAACAACCATACTCATCATATATAGTATCTAAGTGCTTTTAAGACTGATCATGACTCGTGTAGGGAGCTTCTGAGTGGTGACAAGGAGGGCCTCCTTCAGCTCCCAAGTGACAAAGCCCTGCTGAACGACCCTGTCTTCCGCCCTCTCGTGGAGAAATACGCTGCGGTATGTCATGTCCCATCTAGTTATTCTGCCTGTTGAAATATAGTTATACTGAATGTTATCCTCATTTTAGGATGAGAAGGCTTTCTTTGATGACTACAAGGAGGCCCACCTCAAGCTCTCTGAACTGGGGTGAGTCATGAATCATCCTTGAGACTGCGATTGGAACTTCAGTCTATCCGGCCATTTAGTAATTGTTTATTTGTTACCATCGGTATTGCAGGTTTGCTGATGCGTAAAAGGCTTGCACCTGGACCACCCTGTACTGCTGCTAGTATGGGACCGTTTTATCTTTTGTTTGCATCTACAGTCAGTGTGAATCAGCCGACTTCCAAGAGTCATCTCTAATAAATTAGCCGAGCTTTGAGGCTATCATCGTTAGTAGTACTCCGTACTTTGTTGTTGATGTTTCAGTGTCCGTTTGGCTGAACTCGGGTGCTGTATGCTCACTAAACTGCTGGATCGATCATATTGAGTGCAGTACGTTCTAGTGACTTCTGCATGACTCATGCTGCCATGCGTGAAATATCCTGCTATTGTTTGGCCCTGCTCCTGGATGTAGTTTGGCTTGGGAGGTTGTGGTGTCCAAAGTTGCGTGATGGCGTTACCTGATGCATTCTATGGACTGTCGTATGCTCTGTTGAGGGTGGCCTCTGGTGAGCAACCGACTGGCTTCCTTGGGGTTGGGATCAGTGGCTGTGATGAGCAAAGGGGACACGTCGAGTTGTGGTTAAACCTGGGAATGGGTTGGGTTGGAACCAGTTCCAACAAATTGGTTCTTGTTTCAGATCTAATTTGGATGGGTTGAAATGGGGTGATAAATAAAATAGATTGATCTGGTTTGGTTGCAGCCCCAAAATAATTTGGTTCGGTTTGATTTGGGTCCAAACAATTTGGTTCTAATTGGTTTGAACCTGTACCTACACACCGGTTGCATGAACCCTCTGCTCACAATTGCCGTCTCCCGCTCAAGCTCGAGATCTTCGCGGCGATGCTCCTTGGTGGCCGCTCCAACCACGCGCAAGACACGCCGAGGCGTGCCTGGATCGGAGCCCACTCCGTCCGCGCCTGGTGGGATTCGCTGCGTGCAAGGTTTAAAAAATTATGACAGTGTCAGTTTTTGAAACCATTAAAAATCGATCGGTTAGCTGTTAATTTGTTATAATGCTTATTTTCGAGCGAAAAGTAATCGATTTACTTAAATCGAATTGTAGCGATAAAATTGAAAATCGTAAAAATCGAATGTTTATCGCAATTTTTTAAACCCTGCTGCGTGCTCAGTGACCAGGCCGGCGGGGCAAGATCCCATCCACGAGCTCCCGCGTCGTCCGTGGGTAGGTGGTGGTGGTGTTCAGTGCTCTCATATCTTCTTGTTGCTCGTCCTTTCTTCGATTTTGGTTGGCTGATTGGGCGGTCGAGATAGCAGCACCTGGTTGCTACATTTGGTGGTAGTTGAGAGCTGTTCACGTGATTTGTAGAGGAATTTCTGCTGATCTGGTGTGGTTTAGTAGCTGCTTGTGTAGATTAACTGCTCGATGTTGCTCTGCTTTTCACGTTCACGATATTGGTGCTTTGATTAAAAATTCAGTCTAGTACTCTAATCAGTTCACAGATTTGCAGAATGTTGTAAAGGTTGGAGGAAAATGCTAGTGATTACTTAATTTGCTTAGTTTATCACGGACACTGATGCAGGTAAGCATGTGACTGTGGATTGCGGTTTGTTGGGGATTGGTGTAAGGTAGGCTAGGAATCATTTCCTGCTAATGGATTAAAAATGGTTCCAAACTTGTAGTTTGAGCAGTGGATTGGTGTGGATCGGATTTATATTTTTTTCAGGTTCAGTTCGGTTTGGCTTAGTCACATGAAATTGTGGGTTAGTGTGGGTTGGGTTTAATATAATATGAATTTATGGTGTCGTGGGGGTTCGGCTTTGGTTTTTGACCCATTGACAGGTTTAGTTGTGGGGCAAGGAGTGGCCCAATCTAGTATGCAAGGTCCTAATGAATAGATAAAACTAAGTGGACTTTACTCCTGGCTAAAATTTTGTAGGAAAAAAGAGAGTTTATTGCTTGCTACTAAATTTTTGCCCGAAGGGTGAGTTAACTAACCCGTCGTAGTTATCTTTCAGCGTCCGTGCCTCGTCGTGAAGAATCATAGGCAGAATTTGTTTTTTGGGAACAATCATATTCATAGGCAGAATTTGAAATCTGTATGCTAGCATCATGCTCATACCGTTTATTATTGGTATACAGATGTTTGCAACAGCAAGTTAGCAACCAGCTGACCGCCTTGCTCATGAGCTCGAACAGCGACAAACAAGTGCAATGTGCAATCTACCCGGCTCTTTTGTTCTTGCGCCTATTTACAAACGTCTGTAAAATTAAAAAAACACATTATATTCCACGCCGGGCATTGGATTTAATATCGGAAATTCGGGTTCATTTCGATGGCCTCGTTGAATATGAGCTGCTTCATCTGGTCTTCGCTGAGGGCCTGCTGCTCAAAGTCGAACGAGAATGGCTCCGTGCAGACGGGCTCGTCGGCGCTGTCGTGCAGGCTCTCCAGGTACGGGTGTTCTAGTGCCGCTTCAACTGCATGACGAAATCAATTTCGTAAACCAATCAGGAAAGAAACTGTCTAGCAAGTTTCGTAAACCAACAAAGGAATCCCTGCCCTGCTACTCTGAAACCAAAAGCATTATCTGAAGAGAAACTCTAGACAAAACCAAGTCTCTTAGATTTGCCTATTGCGTATATTTATGCTGTTATAGTACTCATCGTCGCTTCGTCAAAACCAATAGGGCGAAGGCTCCGAAGTAAACATAAAGTAGGCCTGGATGGGGAAAGCAGCAGCCGTCCAAATTGAAGATAGAAGAAATGCAAAGATAGGGTCACGAGGACTTGGATGCATGTGGTGGAAGCTCCTCACTACTGGGTGTGTCAGTTCGACTAGTTCCTTTCCTCCAAGTGTGCTAGATTGCCTAAATTCAGCATACTGAATATTGGTCATGCTGCAGCGCCGTTAACCGCCGCGGTCGCTTTTCTTTCTAGTCAAAGCAGCACAGCAATGTATAGAAATCACACGTGCCTATTATGGGCTCAGCGGCCACCCAAGCAGTACTGCACCCAAGTTGCACAAGGGTAGGAAAATTGCTTGCTGCGGCGAGCGGCTCACCTGTGATCCTCTGCAGCGGGTTGAAGGTGAGCATCCTCTCGATGAGGTCCAGTGCGACGGGGTGTACATTCGGGAACTGGCTCGCGAACGGCCGGCGCGGGAACTGCGGCAGGTGCCTCATGTACCTCCGCGCGTCGTCGTTCCGGATGAACCCGAGCTCCTCGTCCGTCGGCGTCCCGATCACCTGCGCGCCGATCGATCAATTCAGTCAAAACTCTCAAAAGCGTAGTTAGACACGACGGCCCACGCGCCCAGCTCCAAGAACAGGGCAAGGTGGGTCAGGTGACCGCCTCAGGAACTTTACTTACCTCGGTGATGAGTCGCATCTGGTTCATGTGGTCGCGGCCGGGGAAGAGCGGCTGGCTATTGATGAGCTCCATGAAGATGCAGCCGACGGACCAGACGTCGATGGCGGCGGAGTAGTCGGTGGAGTTGAGCAGCAGCTCCGGCGCGCGGTACCACCGCGTGACCACGTACTCCGTCATCATGTCGCTCTCCGACGACGGCCGCGCCAGCCCGAAGTCGCAGATCTTGAGGTCGCAGTTGGCGTTCAGCAGAAGGTTGCTGGGCTTCAGGTCGCGGTGGATCACGTTCGCCGAGTGGATGTACTTGAGCCCGCGCAGGATTTGGTACAAGAGGTACTGCAAAAACGAAAACAACCTCTGCTAAGATGAACCGCTCTCCCTCCGCAGCTAGCATCATTCGTGCCATTTTTTCCGAGATGTTTATGGCGACATCACTGATCGCTTACTTACCTGGCAGTGCTCCTCGGAGAGCTGCTGGTTGGAGTGGATGATGTGGTGGAGGTCCGTGTCCATGAGCTCGGTGGCGATGTACACGTCGTTGAACGCCTGCGGGACCGGCGGCGGGACGACGTCCCGGATACCTATGATCTGTTGCATTGGAGCATGCGGATTTCAGATATTGGAGCCAAGATCGTCTCTGGAGCAGGACAAACATCGCGGTCTCGAGCCAAATGTGCTTCTTACGTTCTCGTGGTCGAGGTACCTGAGGAGCCTGATCTCCCGGAGCGTGCGCTTCGCGTCCATTTGGTTATCGAAGGCGTTGGCGATCTTCTTGATCGCCACCATCTCCCTCCTCTCGTCGTCCATGACCGAGCTGCACTCATCCGCACAAAGTTTTCAGATCGAATACACCTAACAATGGAACTACAAAATTAATTAGAATCCTCGTATCTCTCGAAATCAGCGATCAGTTCCTCAAGAATCAGTACGCCCCGGAAACCAGGCGAGGCTAGCTTTCAATCAGTATCAGGACGAACGGAACGGAGCAGAGCAGCGTACCAGACGATCCCGTAGGCGCCGCTGCCGATGGGCCTGATGGGCGCTCGGTACTTGCGGGTGATCTCGAAGGGGTTGCCGAAGATGTTGAAGAGGTGGAACAGGCCGCCCTGCGTCACCATCGGCGGGAACTCGGCCACCGGCGTCCCTTCCATGCCGCCTCCGCTCATCTTTCCTTTCCCCCGATCACTCGTCACACGCACACACGGGCACAGACAAAGCCGACGACGACGGCGGCGGCTTTATCTTCCCAGCTCACGATTTGTCAATGGAGGCAAAGCAGACGCGGAGGAGATTATATAAAGGACGGCGGCGCTTGTGCCCTGCTCTGCCCCGCTGGACTCCGGCTCAGAAAGGTAGACTACCGCCAGACCGATACATACATGAGCCGCGCCAAGCAGGGCATTGAAACGGACGGCGGCGATGGCAATCAGCTGCGGATCCAACAACGCCGTGCGCGTTTCGACGCTCAAACGGCAGCTTCTTGAAGGGACGAGACTTGCCAGCCCACACCACTAAACGGATCAGAATAGCGTAGAACAGGTGGGGTAGGGTACGACGCGATATCTCGGCTGTGCGAAATTATGGGGTGATGGGAACGGAACGGGAAGGGAGGAAGACTTGCTCGCCGACGCGTTGTTTGCTTGGCATCGCTCGCTGGTGGCAGCGATGCGTTCGTCTCAGACGACGCGGCCATGCGCCCCTGCCGTGGTGTCCAGGCCAAACGGCTTGACCGGCCGCGTCGTCCAAGCGCAGCTCCCCCTTGCCTGGGGTGACGTACAACACGCGTGTTTGTGAAACGCGACGTCCTGCGTGCTGCAACCTCGCGCGACTCCACGCCAGGCGTTGGGTCTGGGGCCGTGGAATTCCCGGCCGACTGGCCGGGACCCATCTCTCTCGGCCTCTCGGACGACCCGTCGTGAGTGATTGGTTAGCTCTGTGCTCGACTGCTCGTTGGTGTTCGGCACCGTGTCACTCACCAACGGAATCCGCGATAGGGACTCGGAACTTGGCGTGAAAGTTCGTGGAGTCGGCCGTTTCGTTGGGACCGCCAAGATCTCTTTTTCTGGGAAAAAAATAGTATTGTGATCATCAAGATGGCGATAGCAACTATGCTGTGATCGTGGGACAGTGAGATACACTTTCACCAAGTGGTCAACGTTGCACCTACAAGGAAAGCGCGAGTGTCTCTCGTCGATCGATGCTTGCGAACATAACATCAAGGAAAAACGTGTAACCAATAGCTCTATATGTTCGCATGCACTACTATTCCATGTTCGACATGAAACTGTTAATTAAAACGTCCCGCGAGATAAATCAGATAATTTAGTGCCGAAAAGGGTGTCGTTAACCAGGAATATTGCAAACTAAGACAAGAGGCACGACATGGCGGCTCGATGCCGGATTATTGTGGATTAGTTATCGCACCACCAGCTGATCGATAGTTCAGTGCCGCAACATGGCCCTAAAATATTCAGAAAAAAGCAGCTAGATGGATGAGGAACAGTGACTAATACTCCCTTCGTACCATAATTCTTGACGTTTTAACAAAATTTGAGTCAAACATTGAAAATATAAATTACAAATAACATTAAAATAATTAAGTTTAAAAATATGAAAACTATATGAATAAATTTATCTAAAAAAACTCTTTCATAAAGATACATATGTCACTTTTAAATAAAAGATTAGAGAAAAAATAAAAATCAAAGTTGTATTTTAAAAACCATGTCATTTTTTAAAATATCAAAAATTATAAAAACTGGAGAGAGTAACTAATTGATACGGGTACTGATGGATTACCTAGCTGATTGGAACGAGGAAATCGTAGAAACCGAGGCTATGATGGAGCCGGAGTATCTACTATATCATTTTGCCGGCAATATCTTAGGAGCGATGCGCGAGTTTAGCAAAGTTTACGGGTCCCTGGTTGTTGGAATTTGACTCATGGAGAGGCAATATATATTTTTTTTAAAAAAATAAGGCCCTTTGTTTTCTCTACTTGTTTAAGCCATGACTAGAAGGATATTAACATGGTTAATTATTGCTTCTCACTATTTTTAGTCGACGGAGTTAGGATAACTTTCCTAGTTCTTGAGCTGTGGAAGCTAAGCTGTCCTGATATCATTAAATAAAAACTAGAGCGATAGAAATAGTGAATTTCAAG
Organism: Zoysia pacifica; assembly: GCA_001602315.1. Classification (NCBI taxonomy): domain Eukaryota; kingdom Viridiplantae; phylum Streptophyta; class Magnoliopsida; order Poales; family Poaceae; genus Zoysia; species Zoysia pacifica. The sequence goes on along the minus strand of BCLH01000031.1, from coordinate 73,344 downwards.
TTGTTGATTATGGCCCATAATCCCATGCATAGTTGTTTTATGGTTTTCAAACAGTAAGGAGCGTATATCAAAGCATCGACATTCTTCGCGCCGACAACTCTGAATAAGCTGTATTTGGGCCATCTTTTTTTAAATAGGACATATATTTGGGCCGTCTGGAGCGTCATTTGAGGATTTCATCCGACCGGATCCAGGATTAACTGGAAGCCACGATGGGACGACGCCTCGTCGCCTCGATGAAGGCCATCAGTTCATCACCGGGGACGATGCCGCGCCGTGGTGGAACGCTTCCAGTTGGGCGAGTTAACCGGCGCGGAGCGGGTTTTTTAAAAGCCGCCGCGGTAAATATTGCCGCCCGCCGGCGTGCGGCACCATGAACAGCATCAGTAGTGCAGATCGCGCCGCGTTAGTTGCGCTGCTTGCGCAGCACAGCGTCATCGCGTGCTCTCTGCTCGACTGCTCCTCTACACTGATCAAGTGATCAATCGCGGTGTCAGTGGGGTGTGCCCTGACGCCTCTGAGTCTCCTCCCTCCACGCGATTTGCTTAGGAGGAGTAGTACTCCCTCCGTTTCATTTTAATTGACGTTTTGGGTGTGACGCTAATACTAATTAAGGAGGGGGTGGACACATTGAAGATGAGATGAGATTCTTCTCAGCCTGTAGAACATCATCTCCCGTTGACAGGAGTTCTGCAACCTGTTCGCGCATGGAGAATGTCAAGTAATATGAGAAAAATGTCGGATGGTAGAACATCAACTATTTTGATACGGAGGGAGTACCTTAGATTGATCAATGATGGTTCGGCAGCTACTCATGCTAGCTGCAGGCGGTAGGCTATGTCATTACGGACAGCATTCGTGTACGCGTAGGCATATCCCCAGTTCAAGATGTCATCTTTTTCTTAACTCCTCGACAGAAAATCGAAGCAGTAAAACTCGCGATCTGCATCGACGATCCCTGTGCAGTGTGCTCTGATGAGCTCTGATGTTCGAATTTACTCAGGATCCAGCCTGCAGCTACAATGAACGATCAGGGCCCGTCCCGCCAATATATGGCGAGCTGGAAGCCTGGAACTGATCATTTCCCGCCGTCCTGCAGGGGCAGTACAGTCTGAGGCTGAGGTGACGAGCGCACTTGATGGAGATCGCAGGCGCCAATCCGCAGACGTCGCTTTAGACGCTCTCATTAATTCCATGCATGCAGCGAAGCGATACTCGCACACATGAGGCGCCATTCAATAAGATCCTCGCCTCCTTCCCTGCTCGCCAGGAAACCCTCCTCCACCGTCCCCGTCCTGGCCCCTTCTTCATAGTTCAACTGCTCCTTCTTATATACGGTCACGTATCCACCTGGTCACCTGGTACCTACACCTACTCATCACCGCATCGCCTGCTAGGACCAAGCCTCGGCGGTGACAGCCCGCGGCAGCTGGTTGTGGATCGTGGTGCTGTATGGCGTCGTCGACAGCGGTGGCGGGAGGGGAAGACGTGGTCGGGCCACGGACGGGCGGTGGTAACGGCGGCGGAGGCACCACCCCGCAACAGCAGCCACCTCCGCCGGAGCAGGGGCTGAGGTGCCCGCGTTGCGACTCGCCCAACACCAAGTTCTGCTACTACAACAACTACAGCCTCTCGCAGCCACGCCACTTCTGCAAGATGTGCCGCAGGTACTGGACCAAGGGCGGCGCGCTCCGCAACGTCCCCATCGGCGGAGGCTGCCGCAAGAACAAGCGCTCACGCTCCTCCGTGATGTCCGCTTCTGCCGCCGTGGCCGCGGCTTCCTCGCATCTCTCGCTCAACCTGCCTGTGGATGGCATCGGTGTCACCGCCGCCAGCGCTGACCAACAGGTCGCCGCGAGGCTGGGGTTTCTCGGCGTCGGGGCGCCAGTGGTGTCATCGCCGATCGGCGGCACACCAGCGGCGGACTACCAGGGAGCCGCTGTGGGCATGATGGCGCTTCCGCGGATCAACGCTCCCGCCGTTGGCCATTACCTGCCATTCGGGGAGCGACCGTCAGGCCCGGGAGTTGACATTACCGGCGTCGGTGGCCACGCGATGAGCGGCGGACCTACTGGGGCTGTGCCTGTGAGCAGCAACATCGCGTCGTCCATTGAGTCGCTGAGCTTCATAAACCAGGACCTGCACTGGAAGCTGCAGCAGCAGCGGCTCGCCACCATGATTCTCAGCCGGCCGCCGAGCTCCGGAGCCGCAGTCCACGTCGAAGGTGCAGCAACAGAGCATGTATCCGGTCCCTTCATGCAGATGGCGGGGGTGTCCGCCATGGACGCCGTGCCAGTAGAAACATCATGGTTCATGGACAGCTCCTACGTGCTCCCGCTCCACAATACAGCTGCAGCCATAGGGAATAGCACTTCTAACGGCAACGTCAACAGCGGCCGGAGCAGCGCCGACGACGGCAACGCCACGTCCAATAGCAACTGCGGCAGCGCGATGATCCCGGCCTGGGGCGACATGTCCACGTTTGCGATGCTGCCGTAAGAATCATCTGTGTCTCCTGTGCCGAGCAATGATGGAAAGAAAGAAGAGCTCCGAACGATTTGGATGGCTGATTCCGAAGGAATCTGGCTGCTAGCTCTATTTTCCTACTAAACTTAACTATTACTGGGGGGCTTCTGTAACTAGTTTCGCATATACTCTTGATTGACTAGTTCGTTATGTGGCAAAACAATCTTATCGACAATCCATGTTTCATGTCATGGTCTTTCTTTAATTTCCTTTTTTCGATCATTCTTCTTCTTTTTCCACCTTTTTGTGTACCAATATTGAATAATAATCTGTCATTCCTCACGTCTACCTTTGTGCACATAATATATTTTTTTCGTCTTAACATTTTTGTTAGGGGCAATTGCAAAATCGGTCCTGTTTTGGAGTTTAATTCCGAAAATAGTTTACTTTTTGAGACTATGCAAAAATGGTTCACTTTTTTGAAATTGAGGTTGCCCTTAGGTCCTCTTTCTCACTCCGTTACTGAACCCACATTTTGCTAGAAAAAAATAAAAAATAAAAATAAAATGACCTCCATGCCCCTCTATTATTTCTTCTATGTTTCTCTCTCCTCTATCCCTGCACAGCTCTCGGGTCACAGGCAGCAGAGCGCGGGCGAGGGCTGCCAGGGGCAGCGCGCGGCGCGGCGCGGCGCGACTAGGAGCCGCAGTGCGTGGGCACCTGCGGCTAGGGTGCGCGAAGACCAGGAGCAGCGGTGCGCGGAGAAGAGCGGCCAGGATCGATGTGGTTTGGGGAGCGGCG
>BCLH01000031.1:44940-69922 GCA_001602315.1 Zoysia pacifica | reverse complement strand
CACGGCGCGACGAGCGGCAGGGGCCAGGGCATGACCAGGACGAGGGCGCAGCAGAGGCAGGGGCCAGGGCGCCAAGAAGCGGTGTAGCGACTTTTCTCACTTTTTTTTTCAATTTAATCCCCTCTAGATTTTGCATTATAAACTGTTTTGCATTTTGATTTCTACTACAGATTTGTATGGCAAGAAAAATGGATAAAATGGCTTTCTTGCCAAAAGTATAAATAAAATGCTATAAAAAATTTGTCAAAATTTTATCAATTTTTAGTTTATTGTAACATATTTAAAATTAAATTAATTTGAAATCACTCAGATTTATAATAATTTTATGCAAAATAGAACTAAAATTTTCATATTTCACATAAACAGAACTGATTTTGCAAAGGGCAAAAATGTCTTTTTATGTGTTACTTAACACCGTTAGGAGCACTTAACGGAATAGAACCTGCTGGTTCCCTCGTTTTCAAAAAAATAAACTATTTTTACAAAGTCTCAAAAAGTGAGACATTTTCAGAATTAGACTCTAAAACATATCCGATTTTGCAATTGCCTCTTCGCTTACAATCCATCTACGAAGTGTTAGTTTAATAGTGAACTTTTGATTGTCAATGCTGAACCTCCTAGCATAAGCTACTATATGTATAGTAGCAACTGAAATGATCAAGTATCTTATCCTAACAATAAATAAAAATAATATGGTGGAAGGTAGCAATTTACAAGCTGCTAGGAGTACTCCTTATTGGTTGTTATAGTAATTTTGAATTGCATTTTATTGCTATATGGTTGCCATAGCTGTAGCCGGTACTGTTTCCTGTGGTGTGAACTGTACGCCTCCAGCTCGCGAAGGGAGCCTGGCTGCCGCCAATGGCGGCATCCATCAAAACGAAGCGCCGGTGGCCAATGATAGCGTATGTCTTCCGCGGGTCAGGTTCACGGGAATCCCATCTCTTCCACGTGTACCTCCAAATTTTCCTTCCTCTGTTCTTGTTTCCTACTAATCTTCCTGATTAGAGCTTTCAATTTCAGCAATAGCATCTCCAAATCTGAGTGCTACTAGTGCTAGTGCTGCTGCTAGTTCTAGTGTTAGATCTGGGGCCAGACAAATAACTGATATCAGGGCTCCATTGTGGGATCATGTCACCATTCTAGAGAAGCCTAAACCTGGTGGAGGAAATATATTATGGAGATGCAACTATTGTCTATTTTCAAAAAGCACTAGCTACACAAGAGTTGAAGCTCATTTGCTGCAGAAATTAAGATAGATGATTAAGGCATGTTCAAATGTTTCATTTGAAATGCTGAGTGAGATGAGGAGGGAAGTGGAAAAGTGTAAGGAGCTAGTGGAAAGATCAAAGGCACGCACTGTTTCTTTGCCTGTAACTCCTTCAGACAACAACAAGAGGACCAAGAGGGGACCTGCTTCTCAATTGGAAAAATCATGGGCATTGCAAGACTGCAAGCACTTGGATGCTTTAATTGTTAAAGCAATGTATTCTGGAGGGATTTCTTTCAACTTTTTGAGAAACCTATATTTTAGAGAAGCTTTTGCATTTGCTTGCAGCCGCAATTTGCCAGGTTACACAATACCTGGGTATAACAGGGCAAGGGAATCACTGCTCAAGCAAGAAAGAAGGCACATAGAGACTCTATTGGAGAGTACAAAGAGCACATGGCCAAAGAAAGGGGTCACAATCTGCTCTGATGGTTGGTCAGATCCTCAGAGGAGGCCAATCATCAACTTCATCACTGTTTCTGAGAAAGCACCAATGTTTTTGAGGGCTGACAATTGTGAAGGAGAATACAAGTCAAAAGAATATATTGCTGAAAAGTTGAGGGCTATCATTGATGAAGTAGGTCGACAAAATGTGGTACAAATCATCACAGATAATGCTGTAAATTGCAAAGGTGCGAGTCTTTTAATTGAATCTGAAAATGATCACATATTTTGGACACCTTATGTAGTGCATACTCTCAACCTTGCTATGAAAAATATATGTGAACCTAAACTGCCAAGAACACCTAGTAATGAGGATATATATGTTTGGAGTCAATTAGAATTTATAAACAATGTCAAAGTTGAGGCTACTATGATTAAGAATTTCATAATGAATCATGGCATGCGTCTTTCCATGTTCAATGAGTTCAGCCATTTGAAGGTGCTCTCTATTGCTGAAACAAGATTTGCATCGGTTATGTGTATGCTAAAACGGTTTGTTGAGGTAAAAGCAGCTCTCCAACACATAGTGATTAGTGACAAATGGAGCATCTACAAAGAGGATGCTTCAACTGCCCAACATGTAAAGGAAAAAAATACTAAGTGATGTCCGGTGGGGCAATGTAGAATATATTTTTAGGTTCACTAGTCCTATCTATGATATGATACGCTTTGCGGACACCGACACCCCGTGTCTTCACTTAATCTATGAGATGTGGGATTCAATGATTGAGAAAGTAAAAAAAGAAATATATCTGTATGAAGGGAAGGAACCAAATGAGGAGTCACACCTCTACTCTGTTATTCATGATATATTGATTGCTAGGTGGACAAAAGGCAATAATCCACTTCATTGTTTGGCTCATTCACTCAATTCAAGGTAATATGCACTGTACAATTAAAATTCAGATTCTTTGCTCTTTATTTTTTTAGTTGATCATGATCTAAATTGCTGCCAATTCCAGATTTTACAGCAACATGTGGCTTCAAGAAGTTGCTGGCCGACTACCCCCCACAAGGACAAGGAAATATCAAAAATGAGGATGACTTGCTTCAAGAAATTCTTTCGCATACCGCAAGAGTTGGCTACAGTAAAGGAAGAATACGCAAGGTTTTCTAGTTGTTCAGAAGAATTCAATGACCTTGATTCTATACATGATAGATGGGCTATTTCCCCAATGACATGGTGGACAAATCATGGACAATTTGTCTCTCTTTTGATGAGTTTGGCCATGAAACTGCTCAGCCAACCGACCTTTTCTTCTTGCTGTGAAAGAAATTGAAGCACATATAGCTTTATCTATAGTGTCAAGAGAAATGCTTTAACTCCTGAGCAGGCTGAAGATTTAGTCTTTGTGCACTCAAATCTGAGACATTTGTCAAGATGAACTGATGCATTGAAGAAAGGAGAGACAAAGATGTGGGATGTTAGAGGAGATTCTTTTAATTCCTTTAGTGGTGTAGATCTTTTTAAAGTTACTGACCTCTCTATTGATGAATCTGAGTTGCAGGCTATATCATTTGGATTGGGTGACGCCGAGTCGCTCGGCTCCATCGCTTTCGATGGCTAGCACGCCACGCCGCAGACATTTGCCGGGGGCGCAAGGCCACACAACGCATGCCAAGGCACAACAAAGGCTAAGGCGAGGTCACTGGCAAACCGCAAAACGCGGCGCTATTCTTCTAGCACAGAGAGAGAGAGAGATGCAGTTTCATATATCTTGTGATGCAGTAAGGGTGTAAACTAATCCTATTTAAGTTACTCTTAAAACCTCCTTAGTTAAAAAAAATGAACTAAGTTTTAAAATTCTTCTCCACTTTTGAAATATTAATTCATTTCATTGAACTTAAAAAAAATTATGAGGTTAGCTTTAGATGCGTCTATTTACACCCTGAATGTAGGAATATAACTAGCAAAACACATTCCGGCCTGCCATTGTGGTGCCTGGTGTTGGAATGATCTAGGCTTAGTCAACCGACCAAGTCTAAAGGGCTTTAATACCCACTAGTCACATCCGGATCAGGGGGCAAAAACCTCCTATTCTTGCGGCTGGTCCCAGAGTGATCCGAGCTATAAGATGGAGCATGGCACCCACAAGAGATCTCTCACATTCTGACCACCTTACCCTTTCGACCGATCAGAAAAGCACGAGAACACCCTGGAGACAAGTCCAACCATTGCAGGACTCCATACAGGATTAAAGGATGAAGAACAATGGGATCTGCAAGTCTGCCTCAAGATTCATAGGATTTCAACCAATGATTAAGGTCAGTACTTAACGTTGATTTAGTTATAACACCGGAAAACAGTAATGGCCTGACAGCCGTGACGTCCAATCTAACTCCACTACGTAATAGCTTGCTCCATCGATAAATTATGAGAGATACTAGGGCACATGGTCCAGACTCAAGAGAAGGCTCCTCGTTTGTCTCCCCAGCTTCGATGCATTCCTGCTGGTATACTCCCTCCGTTCAGAAATAATAGCATTTAAAATTCTATTCAAATGCTATTATTTATGAATAGAGTACATCAAATGTTGCTAAAACAACCAACACGCCATGAATAACTTCTCTTTGAGCTCCTACTGCTCACTCTGCTGGAGCAGCCCTGGATCGAGCATGGACCATGGATCGAAGCGGCGTGAAGGTCGTTCGTTTAAAGGATTGTTGAGAGTATGCTTGGTACTCTCTTTGTTTTTAAATTGAAGTTGTCGTTGATTTTTAACATCAACTTTTAATTATTTATTTTATTTAAAAAATTATTTTAAATATGTAAAATTTTAAGCTGTAATTCAAATAACTCTAATGATAAATTAAATCATAACAAAATATATAATATTTATCAAAATTTTTTAATAAAATAAATAATCAAAGTTAATATTAAAAATCAACAGAAGGAGTATGCAGTGATTAGTGAGCGCTCTACCCTTTAGTTGGGCCACGACGGGCTTATGTCGCGGATGAGATTGGGCCGACACTTTTTCCTGATGGGCGGAGCCTACATGGGCAGGCCGCCGAATTTCTACTTGCGTGGAAGAGATGGCATGCACACGCAGCCGGGACATCCGCAGCCTCGTGTTCGGCGTGGGCGCTGCCGAAAGCCACGAAGAATCGTCTTGGCGATGGTCCCGGCACGCGGCCGCGCGCCCACACCTGTGACACGTCACGCTTGAGCGGAACTCCCGAACTCCCACCACCGGCACAACCAGTTTTGGGAGAAAGAATCTGCTCGCGCTCGCCTCCGTGCCTCCCCCGCGTCGTGTCGCTGGCTGCCCAGCGTAAACCCCTCTGAGCGACGGCGGCGGCGGCGTGGCAATGGCGCCCACGGCTTGCCTCCGGTTCCCGTTCGTCCCCGCCACATCCGCGTCCCTGCGCCGCGCCTCGCTGAAATGTAGTGCCTCCAACGCCGAAGCCAGCTCCGGCTCCCATTCCGTCTCCGTCACTCCCGCCACGCCTCCGCAGGGGGCCGTGGCGGACGGCGTCGAGAACGTGGATGCGAAGGGGCTGCGGCGCCCGCCGGCGCCTCTCACCGGCTCCACCGTCCGCGATCCCCGCTGGCTGCCTCGTACGTCACGCGCGCGGCTACTATTGCATTAGTCGATTTTGGATTTGACTAATCATTTCGGTTGGTGCGTGCTAACTTTTTTCCTTTTTTTGCGTCTCTCTCGTGGATTTTTCATGCCGTGGTCAGGGCAGCTGACCAGTGCGGACTTGATGGAGGCGTGCGGCGAGGGGCTCAAGGTTGCGTACCAGGTGCTCGACGAAACGCTCTCTTATTTCCAATTTTCGGTTTCCGTTGTTGTACCCTCCGTGCTGGCTCTTGCTTCTGTTTTCGGAACAATCTCAACTTGGTTCGACTGACTGATTCAGGGTTGCCCTGGTGCGTACAGCGAGGCGGCAGCAAAGAAAGCATACCCAAACTGCCAGACAGTGCCCTGTGAGCACTTTGATACCGCATTTCAGGTAATAAATCTAGCATTACATGATGGAATTCATATCCTGTTACTTGTTTATGTTGGAGTTATTGGGGGCAATATACAACAAACTGGAAAATGTAAATGTGTTATGAAATTTATCGATAATTTGAAGCTTTAACACTTGACACTGAATTTGAGTGGATCTGCATTGGTTTTTTTTTAATGCATTATTTCACAAACAAATGTACATTTTTCCAAAGGATCTATAAGTAGCAAATAATAGTCATTTTTCGCCGCAAGTTAATAATGAAACCTTCTTTCTCTGAAACAATTTGTTTTTCAGAACAGTGTATCATACAGAATACTATAACAGTTCATGTTCTTTTTTTTGTTTCTCCTTTTTGTTTATTAAGGTCTATGATCTATATATGCTAATCTCCATTCGTTATAGTCAATACATAGGTGAAGTTTGTAGCACAAGCAAATACTCATAAAAGAACTTCCTTTGTCATGCACTCATTTAACAGGCTGTTCAAGACCGACTAGCTTATAGGGCAGTACTGCCACTTGAGAATTCATTGGGAGGTAGCATACATCGGAATTATGACCTTTTACTTCGTCATAAGTTGCACATTGTTGGAGAACTTCGCCTTGCTGTTCATCATTGTTTGTTAGCCAGTCCTGGCGTGAAAATAGAAAACTTGACGAGCGTTATGAGTCATCCCCAGGTGAACTGCTTGGATGATCTAGCCTTCACACTGTTTCTTTATTTACTTAGTTTTCTTTGGCAGAGGTAACATTGCTGATGCATTGTTTTCCATTTCATAGGCTCTTGCGCAATGTGAGAACACATTGACAGAATTAGGAATTGAACACAGAGAAGCTGTTGATGACACTGCTGGTGCAGCAAAGGTAGGCTCCACCTAGAAAATTCACCTTATCCTGCAGCAATCTCCTGCTCATCCTTTTTTTAGCTCCACAGTTGTGAGTTTATGAATAGAATGAGATTTTCAATGACTCATCTAGTCAACTTCTGTCATACTTTTTTTTGTTTTGTAGTTTGTTGCAGAACAAAGGCTTCAAAACACCGGTGCTATTGCTAGTTCATTGGCTGCTGAACTGTATGGACTGGATATACTTGTTGAAAATATTCAGGTAAATTTCAGGCTAAACAGATAGCATGTGTTCCTATTCGTCATACTCATCATATCATATCCCTTTCTTTATAGGATGATAAAGATAATGTCACCCGTTTTATGATGCTGTCTCCAGACCCCATCATAGCTCGCACTGATAAACCATTCAAGGTGTGAATCACTGTACAACTGCTTTTCCATCTTCCTGTAGCTGCCTGTCCCTCACCCCGACCTTATAACAACCTTGTTGTGTGTTACACAATCGTGTAACTTTTAGACTAGCATAGTTTTCTCACTTGAAGAAGGACCTGGAGAGCTCTTTAAGGCACTTGGTGTATTTGCACTGAGGGAAATCAACCTTACAAAGGTCTGTCCAACAATTTGGCTTGTCACAAGCAGTGCACATTGTAGAAATAACTCACTATTCTTGTGCTCTTTCTTTGAATGCATGTTCAGATCGAAAGTCGCCCACACAAGAAAAGACCTCTTCGTGTAGCTAATGACTGTTCTTCACCCTTAAAGTGAGATGTCAAGCCTGTAACCTCCTAATTTACTCAATTTCACGTCCCACATTTTTATGTTTTATATGTGTATATATTCTGAAGCCATCTGCTCCTTGGCTTAACCAGGCACTTTGATTACCTCTTTTATGTCGACCTTGAGGCATCAACAGCTGATCCAAGGACTCAAAATGCTCTTAGAAATTTGAAGGTGCATTTTATTTTTACTCTAGTACAGCCTTGCCAAGTAAAGGCTGCTGATGTTGCTTTATTTGTAGGAGTTTGCAACCTTTTTACAGATCCTAGGAAGCTATCCTACAGACATGAGTGAACTATAGAAAGCGACTACTACTGCAGATCAGTTGCAACTTGCAAGTGAGTATTTATATGAGTGGTTGCACTTTTTCTCCATTGGATTATTTCACGATGTGAAATATTTGTCATGTTTCAAAGGGGATGAACTTTTCATTTGAATGGTGTAGATTTACATGGCATCGGGTGCACATTTATTTTATGAGCTTGTTGGGTTGAGTAGAATTATAATGCTACAAGTGCAAACTCCTACTTAGTCTAGACCAGCTAGGGAAAAACTAAGTGGAATCATGTTGTGATATTTTGGAGTCTGGAAGCCACAGCTCCAATGTCTTTTTTTTATATAAAATAAACTTGTAGGCACCACCATCCTTGTAGTAACCAAACCATAACTTAGGACAGCAGGTGCCTCAGTCACTTTTCTATCATTTCGTACAGATGAATCGGTAACCTCTAGAGATAGACAAGCCAGCTTGAAACTACTTAACAGCCTTAAAACAACCATTGAAACGAAGGCTGCAGAGTGCTAATCCATTTTCCAGTAAACATGTGATATCAAAGTCTTATAGTGTACTAGTGTAGTTATATTTGGTTGTGCTCACTCATCTTATTTTCCAGATAAGGTATTGCAAGAAAAGAGAAGGATGGCTCAATAAATTAATCAAGAGATGACAATTAATATTTCGCTGCAGCACAGTGTTTGCACTAACTAGTTATTGGAGACTTTTTATTTGGACCGTGGGCTCTATTTGCCATTCTTTGAGTTTCTTTTTAGCAGACGTCATATGAATATAATAGGAAAGTAGGTACACACAAATGTAAATTTGCATGTTTATAGAACAACAAGAAGCTACTATATTAAATAGTTTAGCTCTATGCAGCTTCGAAGTTTTTTGCTATTATATATAAGTGCTAGGTTAAAAGAGCAGAAGTGAACTAATATTGGCAGAAAGCATGGTCAATTTATGAAAATGGAAAGTTCTGGTTGTATGCCACTAGTTTCCTTCCGATTTCATTATAGACACTAGATTATTTGTTTTCCTCTCAAGGATCTTATTGCCTTTTGCATATCTTGTTATCCAGGAGCCTGCTGGAAAGTCAACAACGATTATTGGGCTGATCCTAACTTTACAGAGCAACAAGGCATATATACAAAAGAACCGTAGGGAGCATCATCTTCATATACTTTGATGTTGTGGCAGCTTGTTAAACATATAATTAATTTATAAAAAACTGGTATAGTAGAGTGTTTCTTTATTTTCATGGGCCTGCGTCATAGCGGTGAGATACTTGTTTTCATGCTCGTATGGACGCTCACTTTCATAGCGGTGAGATACTCCGTTTTCATGCTCGTATGGACGCTCACTTCTGTCTTTAGGCTTTTCTTTTTGGGCCCCCCTCTGGCGTGCGAATCCTTCAAGCAGGCCTAGAGCCCACGTGCCAGTGATGAGTGGTACAGTAGAGGAATTACTTGCTGGTCTACTATCTCTGCCAAATATTTGCGGAACTACCTGTCCGTGGGGCTAATCCTATTTTTGTAATCTCACCAGGCATTTGCGGGGTAGTTGATCACAGTTTAGCGCCACTACTCTTAAGTATTGGTACAGAGCTGCAGTATATTCTTCTACGGAGGATTCGTTCCGATCTTGGAAGCGGAAACATTCGTGAGGCCACATGTGATCCTTTTTTAAGTATATTTCACGCTGTTGCACATGATCTTAGCATGTGCTTCCGATCCCGGATGACTCGAAATTTCTGTATAAATGTTTACAACTGGTCTTTAGGGGTAATTGCAAAAGAGATTTTGTTTTGAAGCTTAATTCTGAAATCGGTTTATTTTTCTAAAATTTGCTAAATCGGTTCAATTTTTTTAAAATGAGTGCACAGGCAGGTCCAGAGGTCCTAACAGCGTTAAATATGGTAAATTTAGTTCTATTATGTATAATATAAATATGAATCTAAACATTTTCAAATTGAACAGATTTTTAATTTGTTACGGTAAACTAAAATTTGACAAAATTTTGTGATAAATTGTGAAAAATTGAGAAAAATATGTGAAAATTTGACAAAATTTTGAGAAAAATTTGACAACATTTTATCTATAATTTTGACAAGAAAACAAAGACATTTGACAAGATATTATCAACTATAACATAGTACTTAAATATGGCATGCGCATCACATATTTAACATCATAGTTGTCCACATTACAAATAGCAAGTTTCCAACAAACACAACATTACAAGTCCAACAAAAAACAACATGATAAGTCACATGTGAAACTGAAACATCTCATTCAAGTTCAAACCATGCGCCAAGTCTCCCTCCACAAGTTCCACTCCTTCCTCGCCCTCTACCTCTTCCTCTTCCCCGTCCAGTAGATGGTCTTCCACTACCTATAGCACTTGCATTTGCACTTTCACTTGCAGCCCTACTTGTATTTGCTACCCTATTTGCACTTGCACTAGGTACGAGACAACGATAAATTAGAATAAAAAAATAAATCAACAAGGTAAATAAGAATGAAGACCAAAATAAGCAAGGTAGATCAGTCACTTACTTGGATCTTTGTATTAGGTCATTGCTTCCCTCTCCAGATGCATTTCCTGAGGATTAGAGCCTACGCTTTTGACTGGCTGTCGGGCCTCCTTGATAATATTTTGCTGTATAGCCTAACTCATTGCACTCACTGCATTTTCTTTTCTTCTTTTTGCCAAGCTCATCAGATGCTTTGATTCTAGAGACTCGGCCTCTCTGATTTCCTTCTCAATTTAGACTTCTTCAATTTGTAGTCAAAATCAACTCGTATCTATTGTACTTGAGAGGTCATTGATTTGAAAGTACCTTCATATATCTTTCTAAACCTCTCAACAGAGAAATAGTCATAGATGAAATCTTCCATGTTAACCTCAGAACTAATCTTAGCAATAGCAGCTTTCACTCAATGCAACAAAATAATCGGTGTCAGAGTATATGCCCTCTTCATCAACCTCGATTGGATCCTCATCATGTGCTTGTCTTTTGGATGTGGCTCTCTTTTTTATGAGTATAGCTGTCTCTTTTGTGGGGTTGCCTCTCTCTTTTGTGAATGTGGCTTGTGTGAGTTCGGTTGGATGAACATGAGAATCTAAATCTAGTAATAGAGTACATGGTGCTTCTAATACTTTCTTTATCACACACTCTCGCATTGTGGGATGCAATGCACGTTTGGTAGGTGAAAACTGCAATGGACCATTAAAGTCATTGATTTGAGCATCTATATGCACCACTCCAACCTCTAAATTCACAACTATTGGCATCAATAATAATTGGTGAAAATATTTTCCTTCTGAAATATGTCTTAGGAGCCCCATCTCGAAGGACCCAATAAAAATGCATTTTAACAACAAGACTCAACTCCTTGCCCATTGACCTACAAGCGAATCGGAAGCATGACTCCTCACAAAAACAAACATAAATCCATGCACATTACTTGCTGCAATTAAAAAGAAGAAAATTTGTACCCAATAGTTGCTCTGAAACTTGAATCGAATGCTATTTTATCTATTTCTCCTGCCATACAAATCTGTAGTACAAATCAAAATGCAAAGGACATTACAATGCAAAATCTAATAGAAATTGAATTGAAAAAGAGAGAGATGTCTCACAGCACCCTAGCCCCCGTCGCGCCCTAGCCTAGCCCCGGTCGCACGTGCGTCGCGTCCTGGCCTCGTCGTGCCCCACGCGCGCCGCACTCTGGCCCTGGCCGCTCGTGCCCCGCCCCGCCCTGGCCCTGACCGCGTGCGCCGCGCCCTGGCTCCTCCCTGTCGCGCGCCCCACCCCGCACCGCTGCTCCCACCTTCGCGCGCCGGCTCACTTCCTGGCTCGCGACACCGCTTGAGGCCCCTAGGGTTAGGGTTTCGGGAGATGAGAGAGAGAGAGAGAGAGAGAGAGAGAGAGAGAGAGAGAAATGGCGTGGCGTTTCGGCCTTCAGGGGCCTCCAGGCGCGGCCGCTCGGGTAGAGTGGTGGGAAAGGGGTAGTATTGTCCATTGCTTTATCTTTTTCCTTTTTTTTCCTCTAAAATCTTTCTCCAGCAAGCAAACGGTGGAACCTAACGGGGCACGATAGATTTTGCAAACTTAAAAAAGTTAAACAGATTTTAGAATTAAGCTCCAAAACAAAATCTTTTTTACAATTGTCTCCATTTCTTTATCACCGTGCAGCTCAGTTTATATATCAGGGGCCCGGTCTTCGCGTGTAGAACATGGCTTCAATTCCAGGGCCAGCCATCATCAGCGTCTGAAACAAAAATGACCACGGAAGGGGAATTTGTCCGGTTTACCATGCAAGTGGGGGCAGAAGCTTGGAAAAACTTGGTAAAATGGCTGGAATTTGCACTCGGCACATGGCCTGGTTCTGGTTCGCGGCGCGAAGCGGTCTCCCTTGATGGCTGCTCGTCTGCGTACAATTTGACCTAGGCTTTGCCGATTTGTTGCTGCGACGTAATAAGCTTTGACCTTCTTTCTTCTCGCTTGCTATGGTAGGAACCGAACCGGTGCCTGTTGGTCACATCGAATCAGAATCCTAAAATATTTTAGTATCATTTTAATTTAAACTTTTTTAACTATTTATCTTATTTTTAAAAAAAATAAAAATATTTATTTTATTGTGAACCGATTTATTATTAAAAGTACTTTAAGCTTGACTTATTTATTTTTATATTATTATAAATTTTATTTATAAAATAAATAATTAAATATAGATTTTAAAAAATTAAAAAACGTCACTTATTTTAGACTCGAAAGCAGGTAATAAACGGACGGATCAAAGTCCTCTCCCAAGTGTGGAGCAATCCGCACATTGCCACAGGCCACCAGCCGGCAGCCGTGCAGGAGCGCACGTAGAAATCGCACGCCGTTGTTGGGCGCTGCTGACTCGACGGTGCAGCCTGGCAGGAAGGCACCATTCTGGTCTGTGGCTTCCTCTCCAGACGCCACGCGGGGAACCTGAGCGCGGTGCTCCGGCAGGCGGCAGCGGCACGGCTGGCTCTCGTATTCGGCGTGGCGTTTTGTCTTTGCTCTAGAGCTTCGGCGCGTGCCGAGCGCGAGCGTATCCGTGTGTCTCTCCTCACCGAACCGAGCGACCGGGTCGGCACTTGCGAAAGGGTCCACGAATTAGGCAGGCGATCACTCGGCTGCGTCCTGCTAAGCGAGCGTAGCTGTCGCACGTCGCATTCATCTCTCAACTATTTTCTAGCAATTGCGTATAATCCTCGTCTATGGAGTGTTGAGTTGGGTTTAGGAGCTGGCGTTGTCATGCTCTGCCACCGAACCAATTTTCAGGTCGCTGCCGATTTGCGCTGCGCTACCAAACGCGCCGGTAGATCTCGAGTCTGATGAGTACTAGCAGTTAGGCAGCGGGATTAGTTAATGGTCGCTGATATTTTTAGTCCTAGTTTGCTACTAGTATTCTGGAGAGTATAATAAAGACTTGCTATCGAAACAACTATACTAAAATAGCAAATACTTAAAACTAGGGTATCTTTGTTGTGCTTGAACTGAACCTTCAAATGTTCCACAACCCAAAATCTACCGATAAAAAATCTACCCAAAATCGGTCAGTTAGCTGTTTTTTATTTCCGATACATTGTCAATGTCAGTTTTCTCAAAAAAAAATTTGATCGAACAAACTTCATCGAAAATTATGAAAATTAAATGTTTTCAACAATTTTGTTAACGGGAATGTGATCTACAAATTGTAAACAAAATCCACCAAACCAAATGCCGAGCTGCCGGTCACTATACAATGGAACCGGTCTCTACGTAAAAAAGCAGGGCGGACAGGGAAGGCGGAAGAGATCTCTCCCATGCGTTCTCCCTCCATCGACCGCCACCGACAGGGGGCAATCTCGCTCTCCTTCCCCGTCACCTCCCTCCCATAAACGCAGGCTCACGCCCACGCCTCCGCTCCCGCAGCCCAAACCCAACGCCAACGCCACCGCGACCGACCCACCCACCCATTCCCACCTCCCCCCACCAGCCAGATCCGCACGGCGGCGACGACCGAGTCATGACGACCAAGGCCGGCGCCTCGCCGTCGCCGGGGGGCGCGGGGGCCGCGGCGGGCACCGGCCGTCTGTTCACGGTGGGGCTCGTTACCGCCTGGTACTCCTCCAACATCGGCGTGCTCCTGCTCAACAAGTACCTCCTCAGCAACTACGGCTTCAAGTACCCCATCTTCCTCACCATGTGCCACATGTCCGCCTGCGCCCTTCTCTCGTACACCGCCATTGCGTGGCTCCGAGTCGTGCCCATGCAGCTCGTCCGCTCCCGCCTCCAGCTCGCGAAGATCGCTGCGCTCAGCCTCGTCTTCTGCGGCTCCGTCGTCTCCGGGAACATATCGCTGCGGTACCTCCCCGTCTCCTTCAACCAGGCCGTCGGTGCCACCACGCCCTTCTTCACCGCAGTGTTCGCCTACCTCATGACTGTCAAGCGCGAGTCGTGGGTCACGTACCTCACCCTCGTGCCCGTTGTCACCGGCGTGATCATCGCCAGCGGAGTAAGTTACTGATCCCGGTCTCTCATTTCAGTAGATCTGTTGGAGTTCAGGTTGGATCTGAGAGGAATTCTGAGCTGCCTGCCTCGGTACTGGAGCAGCGGGATCGAGCTGACGAGGAGGGGCGGATCTACCCAATATAATAACTGGACTAGAATGTGGCGTCCAGTATCAGTTAATTGGACGGTGATCTATTAGCTGGGCAATATGAATTTTGGGATTATCAGACGAGGGACAGGGCTCACCGTCCTTGATCCTCTGTCAGGCACCTATTATTTGATAGTAATAAGATCAAGTACTAGCATAACAGCTGTTAACTCTCTGTGGTGCTTGGTCAGCTGGACCATAAATGCATAATTCAGTTGACCAAATGTCCTCGTGATCAGTGGATGATGTTAGAAAAATTGCTTCATGAGGATATACTGCAGAGATATGTTGTTTTGCACTAAAGAAATAGTGGGAAAATGTTAAACGTGCAAGTCCTATTTTTGTTTTGTAGCAGTACCAGAAAACCTCTCATATAATTGCCGGTTTAATTTGATGAATTAGAAAGCCAGAGTTCTGTATTTTTGAAATTTGACTTGCAAAGTGTCAGTGTTTTAGTAAATAGGTATTGGTGCACACTTTTAAGATCACCTGAAAGATTTTAAGGCATTCGTTGAATCTACGTATATGGACATTGCTGTTAACTATGTCATTGTTACTCTTAAGTTGTTTTGCTTGCAACTTCTTGTTATTCATGACTTATCTGAGAAAAGAAAAAAAATAGGATCCATATGTTTCTTGTACTGTCTATTGTTACGGATTTCTTTTATACAATTGAAAGCCTAAAGGTGCATATGCCAGTATTGTGTGCCTGCTACTATTTAGTGAGGACCTGTATAACATAGACTGATATGGAGATTGCTAATCACACTTATAGGGTGAACCTAGCTTTCATCTGTTTGGATTCATCATGTGCATAGGAGCCACTGCTGCAAGAGCATTGAAGACAGTGTTGCAAGGAATTCTTCTGTCTTCTGAGGGGTACTACTCCAGTCCCCCTTCATTTTTTCATATGTATCAGCCTATTTTTTACATATGATCCTGGATTCATTTATCATGCTAATTTTTTTCTCATTTCTGTTCTTTTTTCTGAGCAGGGAGAAACTCAATTCTATGAATCTGCTCTTGTACATGGCTCCAATCGCTGTTCTTCTCTTGCTTCCTGCAACTATTTTCATGGAGGATAATGTTGTCGGCATCACAATTCAGCTGGCTAAAAAGGACTTCACAATTGTTTGGCTGCTATTGTTTAATTCTTGCTTGGCGTATTTTGTCAATCTGACCAATTTCTTGGTGACCAAACATACTAGTGCACTGACTTTACAGGTATGAAATACTGTCTTACACATAATTCTACACTCCTGTTCAACATTATATTGGAATAAAGTTTAATTGTGTGCGAGATGTTGTTTTCTTTGCTGAAAGCTATGTATGTAGATATATTACTATTGTTTACCAGTAAAGTGTGTCTGATCAGTTATCCATGATCCTGCATCATTCACTTGCCACTCAGCACCTTATTTTGAGTTGTGCACTGTAGCTTCTTAAAACGAAGCTGGGAGTGGTTAAAATTCACATTCCAAGTTTCCAGCATCAAATAATAGATACATTTACATCTGTCAAGTCAAAGCAATTTATAATTCTATCTAATTGAAACAATGTAAGCATTGTATAGGCCTGCTGAACTGAAGCAGTTTATTTGTCTGTCAAACTGAATGATATTGCTATATTACTATCTTTTAACTGCTGCAGTTCTGTTACTGTATTATTTTGAGATCTGTAGCCCATTTGTAAACCTATTATGAACATGTTACATATATGCTTTGCTGGTTCGTGCCATAAAGTAAATTTTATGCTCATCTTTATCTTATAGGCATAAAGCATCATCATATCATTTGTTTGCTATTTTACCAACCCTTGACTCGTTCAAGAATTAGCTAGCAGGGCCTTCAATTATGGTTGAAATAATTGACATCCTTGTTTCTCTCCAGGTTCTCGGGAATGCAAAGGGTGCTGTGGCAGTTGTTGTCTCGATTATGATATTCAAGAATCCTGTATCTGTAACCGGCATGCTTGGTTACACGCTTACTGTTATAGGTGTTATTCTTTACAGTGAATCCAAAAAACGCAGTAGCAAACCGTTGACATCCTAGAAGACAGTAAATATGGCCATGGTTTATTTGTTCGGTCAGTACCCAAAACTAATATGTGATGGGGAACTACATCGGGGACAATTGCAGCAAATCCTATGCCTTACGGAGCTTCAGTGATTGACCATCAGGGGTAGAACTCCAACAGTACCTGTATTATACCATCGGATATGGGAGACATTTTGTTCTGCTAATGGTGATGGATTGATAGAATATAATTTTTTGTGTTAGAGAATTGGGGCCCACACCACGGGCAGTGGTTAGTACGTTTAGTTCTTGGAAATTGTTTTTGGTTATTCATCTGCTATTGTAAGTTCAAGTTATTCCATTTTCTTCTTCTGAACACTTGCCTGTACCAAAAGTTACTCCAGGACATCCTAATATATTATGACAGTGAGTTTAAGCTCATTCATCAGACTGCGGTGCTGTCGTAATGCTCTGTTACCATGTGGCTTGTCAAATAACTAGAATTTGGTTTCAAATAGCGCGTAACAGTACTTGCTGGTTATCAATGGTAAATTGGTAAGTAATGTTGGTTGCTGATGAATCGGGAGAGCATGTGTTCATTTTACTAATACTAATGCAAAGTGACAAGATTTGCATGAGTGATGCCTTGCTCTTTATATGCTTCGAAATGAGAGCTGCGCCAGGATCGGTGTTCCGACTTCCAATGAGAGATGCCCGGAGCTTTATCATGTCTGCTCATTGTGTCATATCACGTTTTCAAATAATGCAAAGTTATTTGTGTTTCAGATTAGGCAAAGCGCTCATTCATATGTTCAGATTTGGCAAACTAAAGTGCTCATCCATTTGTTTCAGATTAGTCTAACGTTTCGCAAGAACTAGGTGTAAGTGACTACAACTGGACATGAGAACGAAAGCTACAATAGGGCCGTTTCAATTTTTTATGTTCTGCTGCTCCATGTTTATGTGCTAGGAATCAATGTGCAAGAACAATTAGTTGGGAATTTAGCAACGGAAGAGCGAACCCATGGCCGTGCACACATGAGGGCCGAAGAGAGCGACGAATGATTATGAATATTTATTCGAGTTCACTGCCCCCTGCAGCGATTTGGACTACAGACACTTGGAAATTAACGAGTTTACCATTGAAAATACGGCGGTAAACGAGTGACGAACTGAATCTTTTTTGTTACAGACTTGGCTGGTGGGCGTGCTCCCCCATGGGCGCACGAGTCAGAGGGAATTGAACGAATGCAATACGCAGGCAGCCTGGCCCGGCCCGACAGACGGACGACATCCTTCATTTGCAGCTTGTTAACCCAGAGCACCTTTGGCCCTCCACCCTTTACCCTTTCATTGCACCGCCACCATCATCGTGCCTTCAGCTGCAACCCGTCACCTGCTCCACTGCGGTACACAGTACAAAAGAAATGCCACCGTTAGCTGGATGAGATCTCGCGGCCTGCTGCGTGCTCCTCCTGCAATGCCAACTAGGCACTGCAGAAATGCCATCGCATCAGGCACATGTAGTGCAAAGCTGCACTGATCTTACTACCTTTGGGAGGAGGGGCCATGACGGTGGGCTTAGAGATGATGGCGGGGGTGGTGGCGACGGCGGCCGTGGAGACCGGCGGGAAGAAGTGGGCCGCGGGGACGCCCAGCCCCTGCGTCCCGTGGTACTGGTAGTGGTAGAACGGGTACACCGGCATCATGCCGTTGGGCGCCACCATGCCGCCCTGCGCGGCCGCCGCCGCCGGGTACGAGAAGTGACCCTGCAGGTAGGACCCCGGCGTGCCGGCCGCCGCCGCTTGGCCTAGTTTCTGGACGAAAACAGCGAGACAAAAACACCCAAAGCGACCGGTTAGCACTTCGATTTGATCTAACCAGGGAACTGTTGCAGCAGTAACATTATTGTTTCTTTGGTGATGGGTTGGATCAGGTTATTTACCGCGTTGTAGCCCAAGTCAGTGACGTAGTTTGGAGAGTACCTGAAACAGAGCAACGCGTGAGACGTCGATCAGTACGAGACCAGTCCGAGAATGGCAATAATTAGTTCTAGTAGGACACACGGTAAAAGCGCCGAAAATGACAGATCGATCATGCAGTTAACTACGGTTCCATGCGTCTAACACACGGCCAGTGGTATTTATGTGTTCTTTTCTGCTACCGTGCAGGCCGGCACGTGGGCACGTGAGAGCACAACGACGCAGCATGCCGGTCCAGTCCAGCTCCAGCCTGTGCGCGGCTGTGCTCTGTGCCAGTGCGCCCGCATGTCGCGTTCGCGCGCTTTCCCAAGCCCCTGCCGCGCATGTGTGCCCACGCCACCGGCTTCCGCGCCGCCACCACCTGACGCGTGGGACCTGGGTGCTGCCTCTCGGGTCTCGGCGGCGGGCGCCGAGCAGGCCGTGTGCGCTGCGCGCCGGACAAGGATCCTCGTAGCCTTCGCGCGTAACGAGAAAGAGAATTCGCGGCAGCCGAGGCGTGCACGCCCGGATCGTAACGCCGTGGCGCGAAGATTTGGGCTACAAACGTTAAGTTGAACTAGCTATAGCGAGGAGGAGCCTGGGAGAGTGCGTACCCGTAGGTTGCGGCGGCGGGGTAGAAGGGGAGCACGCCGTGGTACTGCTGGTGCGCGCCGTGGGCGTATTGCGCTGCCGGTGGCGGCGGAGGCGTCGTCGAGGGGTGGTAGTACCACGGCAGAGGCGACATGCCCCTGGATCCCACCGCGATGACTGCAAGTTCATTCCAGCGACGCCAGAAAAAAAAAATGCGATCCCTCGTCAGTACGCACGTTAGCAGGGTAACGTTGGTTACGGGGCCGAAGGCGTTACCTGGCGCGGGTTGGTGAGGGGAAGGGAGCGCGGGCGCTTGCGGCGCCGGAGTGGCCGGCGGCGAGGGGCGGAAGAGGTGCGGCGGCTGGACGCGCGGCTTGGCGCCGAGGGAAGCCAGGTTGCAGTTTGCGCGGCGGCCGTTGATGACGGGAGTGGCGTCCTCGCACGCCTTCTTGGCCGCGTCCGCCTCCTTGAACGTCACCTGTCGCATCGCATGCATGCACACACATTGCAGACGTCGTCAGAAGATTGCCACATACGAACAGCGTAGCTAGCTAGGGAAAGGGAAAAAGGGAGTGCGAGGGGAACTGACAAAGCCGTAGCCCTTGGAGCGGCCGGTGAGCTTGTCGGAGATGATGACGGCCTCGAGGATGTCGCCGTAGCGCTCGAAGTGCTCGCGAAGCGTGTCCTTGTGCGTCTCCCACGCCAGCCCGCCCACGAACAACTTGGTCAGCGTCGTGTCCCCGAACGCCGCCGCCGGCTGCGGCGGCTGCGGCAGTGGCACCGGCTGCGGCTGTGGCGCCATCATCGTCATGTCTTCTTCCCTGCCGGCAAGGCGCGCGCGCTGGCTAGCTACTTCGTGCCGCGCTCCACTGCGAGATGCGCGCGAGAGCGGAATGAAAGAAAACGCGGACTGGGCGAGGAGACGAGCCGGGGTGCCGGGTTTTATATAGGCCGGAGTTTATAATTCGGAGGGACGGACGGACATTGGTGGTTGGTCGCGCGGGCGGATAACGGAAACAGGAGCGCTACTCATCGCCTGTCGCATGGTATTCTAGCCTGGCAACCATTGGCCTCGATCGGCTCCAGTGGAGAGAGGAGAGAGGACAGAGAGAGTCCAATCTCTCTCCTGCAAGACTCCAAATGTAGCAGAAAAGCCCTGCTTAAGCACAGCCGTGTCATGGTTAATCCAGCAGCCAAATGAAGTTTTACCCAGCATGTTGCTGAGAATGCACTCCTAGTGCTGAAGAAAAAATGACAAGAAAAAGCAATCATTCACAGCCAGAGCCGGCCGGGCCGGAGACCGGAGCGGCCGGCCGGCCGAACGGAGCGAGGAGATGGTGGTGGAGCTGTAAGAGCGTGGTGGGAACAGCTGGCCTTGCCAGCCCCGCCTTTACCACACAACGTGCTGACGCCTTTCCGTTCCGTGGCTAGAGCAAGCTTGCTCGCGGCATCATCCCCGTTTCATTATGATTATTAACACTTGCATTAATCAAGTAGCACTTGCATGCTGCTACCTCTTGTAATAGAGGAATCCTTTTGATTTCCTTTATCCGTAGTATTATACGGCCGCGGTAAAGCACTTGGCAGAATTCAATGCGTGCTAGATCTGTATTTTTCAACAGGAAATAAAGTGCATTTACATGCACCACACATTATAATGTAGAAAGACATGCGTAGTAAAGATATACGCGGCACGTGATGCTCTGATGCTCAGGGTAGGACCGCCATACTGCTTGACAACATAATAACCAGTGCTACTACGGAATGACTGACAGATCCAGAAGTAGGAGTGTGTATGTGGACGAGGACTTGTACCGAATACTATTACTCACTCCATCCTAATAATTTTTTTTTTAACTTTTGTTGACTAGGAGTTTGACCAATAAAAACAAACTTATATTGAAATGGAAGTAGTAGTAGCTTAGAGCAAGCAAGCCAATCAAACGGGTTCAGATGCACACTTTATTTTCAGCTGAGAACGGAGAGCTGCCAGGAAGATTCCACCTGGAGATCCCTGGTATCGTTGGTGGCGTCCAACCTCACCATCAGGGGGCTTCAAGTTGGCAGATCCGGTATGTTTGCTCTCCGTCTATATGTAAATCAGTTCATCGCGCATCGTTAAAGCGCGATCCATCATCCATGGGCGCCACGCAACGCAACTGGTGGGCACCTAGTACTAGCTAGGCAGTGGCCGGCCAAACGGCCCCGACCGATGGCGCGCAGGAGTGTAGACAGGATGGGATCTCGCGATCGATCGCGCGGCGTGGCAAGTGGCAAGGGCGCCGCGCGAAAAGCAGATCAAGCAAGTAGTATTCCCGGTGACGCCAACACCCTCGTTCTGGGACCCTCCTACGCCGAACGCCCCGGCCCCCGGGACCCCAAAGCCCCAGCAGACGAGCCCCCGGTCGCACGTGAAATGGCTCAGCCGCGTGACCGTCCTCCCCATCCCTCTCGCGCATGGGGCCTCCCCTCGGCACCACTCGGCAGATCCATCCATCGACGGAGCCGTCGCTTGCTGCCGGCCGGCCGCCAATAGACCGGTCGATCGCGCATCCTGCCTTTTCCCGTGTGACGAGGAACGTCATCCTTCACGGGGCTGGCTCGATCTGCATCGATCCAGCGACGCGCGCCTTTTCGTTGCTGCGCTGTCGCCGTCATTGTTGTTTCCTGGGACGGCGCTGCATTTGGCAACGCCGCTGATGTACCTCGGTGACGACCACGGGATGATGGTTGGGATCGATTCTACAGTAGACTTGGACTTTTGGGACATTCTTTTTAGGACTACTAGTAATGAATTGGCACGAACACTGCACGTTCCCGGTTGGCATACGGGTACGGGAAGCTCGCAAATGCTGGGTTGAAACCTGACGGGCATAGCTGCAGGGCTTGAGCGGACACTGGTATTATTAGTTCAGTTCCGGCGTGTGTCCAGTACTTCGGTTGTTTATAAGCTACGAAGTACAGTACCCTTGATCTATTGGATGGAGAGATGCAGACTAGTTCTATCGCATCAGATTAGTTAACAGGTGCGATTTTCTATTTAACCTCTGATTAAATAAGTGAGGTCAAGAACCGACCAGCCGTCAAGGGATCATGCAGATATGCCGTTCCTCAAAATGGGAATCTCGAACTTCTTCTCAAACCAATAACGTGGTGCTGCGTATATGTGCCGAATGTTTAGAGACAAAGATAGTAGACAATGATTCAATCTATTGATTCTGAACAAGAGTGAGTACAATTTATACTACACCAACAGGCAGGATGGTGCCTGTTGGAACAGGCATCCCTTGGGATGGTGGTTCTTCAAATGTTCTGATTACTTCACTAATTGATCACTAAAAATATTCTCTAACACTCATCCTTGATCAATTAGGTCTATACATTATTATAATAAGAAAACCTAAAAAGGAAAAACTTATACTTATGTATAACTTTATTTAATTGATATCTCCCCATAAACCAAAGATGAAAAAATTGAGGAGAATTTTATGTTTACAAATCCTCTTAAAAACTCTGTTAGGGAAAAAAAATATGAGGAATATATGATGTGAAAACTCTTTAAAAACTCAGTGGAAAAAATAAGGAGAAAATGATACATCATAATTGATGTTGCCTCATTATAAACTCGTTTGAGAAAACCTTGAAAAGGAAAACCCATAAATGAGTTATGAGTGCAATGTATATGATCGGTAGATCATAATTCAAGAATATCTCCTAAAAACCCGGTAGGGAAAAATGAAAGAAATATTTGATAACATTATGATGATATACCACTAAAACTCCATTATAATCCAATGGAAAATTAAGGAGAAAATGATGTGGCATATATGTAATTGTCTCATATGAGAAACCTTGAGAGAAAAAACTCATAATTTTTTAGAGAACAATATGTAAATATGATCTGTTGATCATGTGTTAAAAATAATCTCCACTAAAACCTATTAGGAAAAAAATGTGAGGAGAAATATTTGGTAAAACTCCTATAAACCATGTTGGGAAAATAAGAAGAACCATAATTTATAGTATGTCATAAAAAACTCCTTTAAACCCTGTTAGGAAAATACAAGGAGAAAATTGAGATGACATATCTAAATGCTTGTATTAGTTATTGCCACATTAAAAACCTATATGTGAGAAACCTTGTTAGGAAAAACCTCACATAGGAAAAGAGTGCAATAATTATGATCTGATGACCATCAATAAGTTATATTGAAGGAATTATCTCCCCCTAAGCTTTGCAAAATTACCATTATTTAGGTATCTCATACCAATCTTAAAAACATCATCTAGGATGATGGTATGTGGTAATGTGTTTGTGAATAAACCTGCAAGATTATCACGTTATAATGTTTGCAAAGTTTGAGCAATATGTTATATGATTGTGCTCTTTATATAACTTAAAATGTATTTATTAATACAAGCAGTATTATCTTTATAGATAATATTCACGATTTGATTGAATCAATATCACACAACTGATGTTTGTGATTGATCATTCTAAGAAGCACAGTATAATGCAATTAGAGTGATTGGTAAATTGGCCATAAAGGTTGCTTTATAATGTCGATGATAGCTTTTACCTTATAAAATACACATTTCTGTCTTTGATATGACATTATGGGGATCATATAAGATAGTCAGTATCACTTATCCAATTATGATCTTGTCTTGATTATAGTTAATAACTCAAAATCATTTTGTACCTTTATAATATCTGAAGATATTTTGTACTCCTAGTTGGAGTAGTGTTGTAGCTAGCAAGCTTATTGTAAATGCGAAATCAGGCTGGCGCAATTTGCAATATTCATTAGCACTTTTATGGCACTAAATATAAGACCACATTTTGCTGAATAATTTTCATCTATACTTTAGTAATTGTTGGATAACAATAGACTTTTGTGTATTATCCTGTAGGGAATTACTAAGTTGAAAAACTTAACCAACTTTTGTTTGATCCAAAATTTTTATCTCAAATTCTGACATTAGATGATTGCATGCTTATTTTTGTTTGGGAGCTGAGTGGTTTTATTAGGTACCTCCACTCTTTCTGGTACATTAGTGGGATGATAAAAATTTGACACCTAATCAGTAAATGCATCTGGCATATTATTTGTAATATTTTCCAAAATGATGATCTTATAAACTTAAAGATCTTTAGTGCGTGAAATAAGGACAATATATATAAAAATATAATCTATTTTTCTGGCATTCTTTTTAGTACTTATTGTCTCCCCCTAAGGCCTGAAAATGTCCTTAAATGTGTGATCAACATACCGGGCTTTTGAATGTGTCCCCTAAAGGGGCTTGAGGTATGTCATAATCGACGGAAAAAAAATACCTCTCTTAGATCCGCAATGACCCATTGATGTATGTTGTGGTAGTGAATATGACAAATAGAACCATATTTTTTGCAGATAGGAAATGCTTAATTGATTTTCACGGACTAGCTGCATGTGGGAAGCAATTTAATTTGCAGCATTGAATTGGTTTTGAATTTGCGGAATGTAAAACCACAAAGTTCCAACAAGATATTGGTAACTTTAAATTCTAATGTAATGGTCTTACCACGAGTTTTATTCTCTTGTGAGAGATTTATATAATCCGATTTCCTATATACATATTATATATAATGTTGTATATGCCAATAGTCATACAATAAGCTTTTTAGACTTCAAGAAAAAAAATTATCTCGCATTGTCCATCGTGAAGGATTATATCCTACGTCTAGGATAATATGCTCATAATTAGATAATTTGAGCGAAGAACTTTAGGAAAAACCATAGTTTTTAATGGACTATAGAGATATTTCTCATGAAACCATACAATTGATGTCTCAACTTATTTTGAAAGGTTATTGTTAACGGATGTGTTATCACACTTGAATGCCTTCAAGTAATTATAGTGGTATTTTTAAATCTTAAGATAAGAGGTTCTTAAGACTAACTCCCATATCAAATCTGATGATTTCTAAGAATTTGCAATATATGACCAGTAGAATTGTACGCAACAAATGATAAAGGCTTTGATGTATACACATCACAATCCTTGTAATAGCGGAGAAATTTGTTCAAGCATTTGCTTGTGATATATCCTTTTCTTTCATGATGAATAGAAATTCATCATTGTTGTCATAATCTGTTTCAAAATTGAAACTATT
>BCLH01000031.1:15927-43838 GCA_001602315.1 Zoysia pacifica | reverse complement strand
GGAATAAATAATTAATAATACATTAGCATTTGTTATAGAAATTTTGAGGAAACCGAAGCTAAAGAAAATGACAAAAGCCTTTAAATAATGGATCATCCATTATCTCATTATTTTCCAAAATTTCTTTAAATATGTATACCCTTATTTTGTAATAAATCTACTTATGATAAAGTAGAAGTAAATTTAGTGATATATGAAGAATCATATATTTAGCACATAGTTTATACATGCATATGAAAATTAGACCGGATGGTCATACAAATATTTATGTATCTACAAATAGCAACTTTATTATAAGTGCTAAATTTTGGACTGATAGTCTATGTTCAAATCTACTATCATAATTTAGATTTTTTTTAATTTCTATTTATTACATAATATGATGGTTCATATATGTCATATGTAATTTATTCCAGATGTACATTGACCGAAAGGTCAAAAGATATTTGTGTATGTATTAATAGAGAACAAAGGTCTGTACACAAAAATTACACAATGTTATGTAATATATAACACAAATATGAAATTTACTGGGGCTAAAATACATATTGAGATATGTATCAATATGCTGATGCAAATTACAGAAATTGGAGGACTTTCCTGCGAAAATCCAAGCATGCGGGCCTTTCTCCATTTTTTTATTCTTGCCAGACAGGCCCATATGCCCATTTTCCTTTTTTTTTTTATTAAAAGACATTGGGGCGGCTAGGGATTGGGAACGCTAACCGCCTGCTTCCCTGATGCCGCCGTCCTGTTGGGGCCAGTCGCCGCTGAGGGCCGAGGGCCGCCGCGTGGCTTGTAGGATGGCAGCGTCGGCGCCCCCACCCCCAGAAGAGGCGTCTGTCGCCCGCGCGCCTAGGACAGCCGCCTGAGGGCCGCGCCGTCACCGGCCGAGGATCAGCGCCACCGTCGAAGCGTCGGGCACCGCGCATGGGTCGCGCCTGGTGGCTGCACCGCCTAACCAGCCGAAGGCCGTGCCGTGCCCGTGATTGGCGCCCACGCAGCCAGAAGGCAGCAACTGCTGCATCGCCAGGTCGCCATCGTGCGCGCATCAAGGGCCGAATGCATCCAGAGAGCCGCGCCCCATGTGTCAGTGCCGACTGGATCTGGCCGCGCCACCACCGCAGGTCGTGGGCCAGTCGTGCCGGGAACCGGCACCAACAGTCGCTCATAGAAACGGCCCTTGCACCACCTTGTTGAGACAAGGGCGTTGGGGGCCACCAAAAATCAGCCATGGCCCCTCTGCTTCGGGTGCCTGCCTTGATGGCCCGTCTCCATTATTGATGGATTCCTGTTCTTGCGTGAAGAACATTGGACAGGAGCAAATTGCATTGGTAAATATAAGTAAATTATGATGTTACCCAAAGGATTTGAAGACTTGTTGCCTTCTTCCCTGTCCATTTTTCTTGATGCCGATGAAGTCCACCGTGGGCATTTTTCTAAGATGGTGTTGAAGACCATCTATTGTTGTTGATGAACACTTGTTCCTTTTGTGCTTCAGTTCACTTTATCGATGAATTTTTCTCAACGATTTGTCAACATCCGCATCCCTACAGAAATCCTGGACAATGAGGAACATAAGAATGGTGAAGAACAGGACTAATGGTAAGTACAGTGGATCCATTCGTAGAATAGATCATCTTTGCCGTGAAGAAAAAAAATCGAAGTTCTTGGTGTTCCGATGGTGTTGAAGGCCGATGCCTTTCATTGTCTGACTAGCGGCAGTAGCGAGAGCACTGCGTGCTGATAAGTTTAGAGACAAAAATAGTTGAGAATGATTCAATCTATTGATTCTGAATAAGAGTGAGTATAATTTATACTATATCAAATGACAGAATAGTGCAGGTTGAAACAAGCACTTCTTAATGTGATGGTTCTCTAAATGTTCTGATTACTTCACTAATTAATCACTAGAAATATTCTTTAACACCGAATAAAACGTCACCGACTGGCTCGAATTCATTTAGCAGGGGGGGGAAAGTTAAGATACGCCGATCCAGCCTTGGACGCCTCTCCGTACGCGTACGCTGATTCAGACTCTGCGACGGACGCGTGTGGTTCTGTACCGTCTTTGTGCTCGAAGTACGCCCATTCTTTCTGCAGCGAGATCTAAACGCCCGCTACTTGCAGTTCCATCATTTTTTTTTCCAACGCAGAGATCGACATTATTTTGACCGAGCAGCAGTAGTCAAACAAGGCAAATCTCCATTATCTGAACGAACCAGCTAGGCTCAACCTAGAAATAGCAAGCCTCCGTGACCAGTTAACCAAGCAGCATGTGCGCTCACAATTCACAAATAAACTACTATTTCTTTCGTCCTAAAATAAGTATTATTTTTTATTTTTTAAAATTGATGTTTAACCATTCGTCTTATTAAAAAATAAAAATATAAAAATAAATAAGTCAAACTTAAAATATTTCTAATAATGAATCAATAACAACAAAGTTTTTAGTCTCAAGTAAATTGAGATAAACTAGAGATAAAACTTCGAGAGACAACTAAAAAAGAGCAACAATCGACGATCAAGGTTCAGACACGTAAATTGCTAGCCTCCACGAACTTTTATTAAAGCTAACTCTTTGACGATATCTTAATCTTTCAGATCTCTCTTCGTATACTCAAATCAAGTTTGATCTATTTCTGTCTCTCTTCACACCGTTTTAGCCGACTTACTATCTCGCTACGAACCGATGCCTTCTGTGGTATTTGTTGAATATGTCTGAACCACCTCAAACGATGCTGCACAAGTTTTTTCTCAATAAATATCACTCCTATTCTCTCTTGTATGCAATTATTTCAGACACGATCTCTTCTTACGTGACCACACATCTATTTCACTTTTAATAATAAATCGATTCACAATAAAATAAATATTTTTTAAAAAACTTTTTAAATAAAATGAATAGTCAAAAAGAAAAGTTTGAAATTTTAAAACATATGCGTGGTGATCGCGGCGACGGATGCGTGGTGATCGGCGTGATTCCACCACCCAGCCCCGCCCTCCCGCGGACGGTCGCAGACCGCGCAAGTGGCCGGAGCCGGGGCACATGACACACCCGCTCCCCTGGCCGCGAGTTGCGAGAATCTCCCCGTGGCCTTGGGTCATCGACGTTGCCTCCGCGCGCTGCCGGCTGCGTGCACGTAGCGTGGTCGGACAACTGTAACTCGTGTCTCCATGCCTGTATGGATCTTACAGCGCGAGCAGGTTTGACTGGACCGGGACCGGGGGGATCGCGAGGGGCGAGGCCGCACTGGGCGCTAGCTGTAAGACCTGAGCAGTGAGCTGGCGGGAAAGCGCAAAGGCTTGTGCGTGAGGCAGTGAGAGAGGGTGTAATTTTGTTTAATTTGAACTTTATTAGAGATTAGACTAGAGTCACTAGACTGCAGGCAGCTGATCTGCTGGTGGCCCACATGCATGTTCTTATCTGATGCAGTAACTTTTGTGGTCTTCGATCAACTTGCATGGTTATGGTTAGGCCTTTCTAGGTCTCATTCGGTTATTTTAAACCGGTAAGGCCTGGAAAAGGCTTGTGTTAACACGCGGACAGGAAACATTTCTGGGAGAAATGGCTCTGCACGGCAGCTGCTAACTCCAAAGTGAGCAGGCAAGTTCCAGCACCTGAAACTTCTCTTTCCATGTAGCAGTTGCACAGTATTAAAATGTATGGATAATTTTATACAGACTCGTAAAATGTGTGTAAGCTTGGAAGTGAGAAGTGAGAACAGGGATGCTTGCGAGGAAATGAGGTCGAGAACCACACGCACCGCGCAAATGGGTAGCATACAACATAAAATGATCCCATGGCCATCACACGAGATGATGCATTGCCACCCAAGAAGAATAAACAAGTACGACACGCAGGTGCTCGCATTGGAGAAGTGTAACCAACACAAGCAGCTGGTGTCCGACGCACCAAATTGGCGATTAAACTGTGGGAACAAGTACGCACCGTGCTGAAGCTTTCATGTCATGCCAGTTTTATTTCTTTGATCACAACTTGAAGTTGTTTGCACACCGACCGGCCGGGCTCTGTGGCGTACATGATGACCGATTGATCAGCGTGAGTTCCGTCCCGATCGATCTGTCAGTCAATTGTTCTTGATTTGAAATTCATGTGAAAGATGCGCTCCATCCTTGCTGTAAGATGCTGTAACCGCGCTGTGGCCTGATGACGAGGGGTCGAAGCAAGGATCGATGACGCCTGGGTGTGGGCACTAAATCCTGCAGAACATTTGAGCGAGCACGTACGTACGACGCCACGCCATGTCGCCAACTAATTCTGTCGGCTAAGCGGTTCGGGAGAGCATCTAGCAACAAGTTGTGCGTGAGGTAGTAGTAGTACTGTTCTCCTAACATGCACATGACCTGCTGACATAGGCGACGAGTCGACGAGAGGCGGACAAGAATGAGGCCTGCCGTCGATATTCCGGGGCCGGCCGACCCGCTACCTCATGTCTAACGGATGACACATGATCGAGGAGGATCTGGGTGGATGCGTCCGTTCCGCTAGCTCAGTTACGCTGTTTCCGAGCTAGGCTACACGTGTCGCCTGTGGCGCTTTACGGCAATGAGGCCGTCGGCGTGCATGCTTGACTTGGACAGCCTGTTCGATCGTTTTGCCAGCCCTTGAATGGACGCTCGTAGGTTTTCTTCTTTCGTGATGGAGCATTCCTCTCGACGACGCGGCGCCGACAGTCGCAGTCGCAGACTCGCAGGCCTTCCTTTCGCCAACGTGCCTCTGGGCTTTCACTCTGGGCTTTTTCTAAGAAAAGATTGGCATTGGTCCTACCTTTCTTTCAGTTACGGGCTTGAGTATGGCCCAATTTCGTTCTACCTTTTTCGTTGGCAGTTGGCAACAAGCCAACAACCAGCCAGACACACTTCTCGAGGCCGCAAAGCGGCTGACCTGCGCCAACGCTCACGGGCCGACCTGAGTTATCTCGTTTCGCAGGCTCATCAGCACCAGCTGCCCCGTGCCGTACGTGAAGATGAACCTGCCCGGCTGTGACACACGACACGACATTATCTGTGTAGGCACGCGGCTCCAACCCGCCGGCTCGCATCGCAGTCGCGGTGAGATGGTTAAAAATTAGGTTTATAATAAATAAATCTTTTACTAACAATATTTATGAGATCGAGTCAAAATAAATTGTCAAATCTGCTTTATCAGTCGCGGTTACCTCGTGCTCTTGGGGACGGAGGCGTCGTGTGGGTTTGCCCAGCGCGCGAAGTTTGGTGTGCACGAGCGCAGATGATTTCACCGGTGTTTGGCCCTTGCCCGAGCATTGGAACTGCTGGAACCCGACCGGGCGAGAGCCGGGGAAGCCGATAGCCACCTCGTGACCGCGCACGTAGAAGAACGCGGGAAAAAACGGCACTAGTTTACCATGAATCTCAGAGGAGTCTCCATGCCGGCGTCCCGTAAACTGCTGCGTGTTCCACCAAAAGCAAACAACCGTTACCCAGAACTGTCGACAGCATTCCGTGGCACTGATCACTGACACTGATTTTGCACCAAAAGAAACGCCGCGAGTGTTCAGATCAACGAAAGTCTTCAATTCTCTGGACGCAAAAGGAAAACAACCACACGAAGTAACAGAAGGCAAAGTGCCCGAGGCCCGAGGGAGGCCCGATCCGAGAACTTTCCTAGACACTCGTCACTCGAGTCTCGACTAGCACTAGCAGGTTCTACTCGCCACCTCACCGCCGCTCTCTCCTGCTCAATCCACGGGTCGCCATGGCCGCCGGCGCCGTCGAAGCCCCCGGTCGCGGGAGGCCTAGTTGCTTCCTCGAGGTCAGCCGGCGCGAGTTCGGCTCCTCCTTCCCCCGCGCCTCCTCCCGCAGGATCAGCGGCTCCGAGGTGCTCTTTTCTCCATTTCTTTGTCTGATTCCCGTACCCTGGATTGATGGTGCGTTTCCATTCTTTGGATTTGTCCAAATTGACGAGGGTATCTAGGCTTGCGCCAGGGTTGGACGTTTCCAAAGGAATTATTTCTGTTGGTTAGGTTGAATATGATGGCGGGTGAGTGATGAGTAGCTCGTATCTTAATGTGGATTTCTGTTTCAGATCGCCAACCTCACTTGTAGGATTTGTGGATTTACTGATTGCTGTAAAGCTCAAATCTCGCTAGCGTGCTGAAGTATTGGCCATCGTTTCAGTTATTCTGTCAAAAGATTTAAACGCAGTTACACTAATGAAACTCATTTGAGCTAGTCTCTCTGTTTTCTTCTATGAACTGGAAAATTTGATGTTCTTACTCTATTAGTTACTGTATCTATTTTCCTTTACCTGAAAGTTAAGGTTTTTGAGGAATGTAGTATTGGACATCTGTATTATATGGGCGATCTGATGAATTCTGGATATCACTAGTTACATTCGTGAATTAAGTAATAATTTTGGCAATGGTGAATTCATTCATGAATTGTTCTGCATAAATTCCCAACTGATTTCCTGATTCGGTTTTTTCTAGGACATAGTGATGAGGCTGATTCGCGATGGACAGTTGAAAGGTCATGATGGTTGTGTTAACACTGTGAGCTTCAATCCATCTGGTGACCTCCTCATCTCTGGATCTGATGACACGGATATCATACTTTGGGACTGGCTTGCTAAAACTAAAAAGCTCGTCTACCCTTCTGGCCATCAAGAAAATGTCTTCCATGCTCGTGTGATGCCCTTTACTGATGATAGCACTATAGTAACGGTCGCTGCTGATGGTCAGGTTTGTCTCTGCTAACACTGAATTATTTCGATTCATGTTATGGTGCTGAATCTCACGATCAACTAATTAGAGCAAGTTCTCCTATGTGTGTATGGAATTTAGTGCAGGGCTAAGTAAATTTTTCGAAGTAGTTGCAAATAACATAAAAATATCTTATATTCCCGAATCACATAAACTTCAGTTTTTCTGTCAAACTTTTTGCCACAGAACCTTCTTCTAGTTATATCCAGAATAGTGCCTTCAAAAGGTAGCACTCTATCAAAAGTTTGTTTCCAGAAAAAAGTTGGTGAAATGGAAAATTTAATGATATTCCCATAAAATCTTTCGTCCATTTCCTGTAGTTTCTGTATGACTTGGCTGACATTGTGTCACGCAATTCATATTGTTTTTTTGCACTGCAAAAGGCCCTTTAGCCTAGCTGTTAAGGTGCGTTAGTACCCTTAGGTCCTGGGCTCGACTCCCTGTGGGAACGAATTTTTTTCGCCTGAGGGCAAAAATAATCTCCTCTTTTGTCCCACACCAAATCATAGGTCTAAGGCCTAGCCCATGCTCACACGGGCGACAGATACACTATGTAAGGGTGGGGCAAAGGTTCAGTGATTTTTCTCGACCTGCATGAGTTCTCTTTTTGATTTCTTCTTAATGCAATGCCATGTGGAAGTCTTACCCTTGCAGGTTGAGTTTTTTTATATCGTTTTTTTTGCATTAAACTTGCACCGTCTCATAACTGTTTTGCTGCTTCAATTGTTGAATCTTGTATTAGAAATGATTTTACTACCATTGAGTAGCTGCCGTTACCCCTTGCTGAAGTATTCTCTTCATTGCTACCAAGTGGACATTATACATTTATACAATTATCGTCATTGCTACCAAGTGGGAATTTTTGTGGTTTTCTTCTACCCAGGTTAGAGTTGGACAACTGAAGGAGGGTGCTGAAGTCACAACCAAACAAATTGGAGAGCATGATGATCGTGTGCATAAGCTGGCTATTGAACCAGGAAGCTCATATGTATTCTACAGTTGTGGAGAGGATGGCTTGGTACAGCATGTAAGTCTCAGAACCAATTATATGTAAATATGTGCAATTAGTGTTTTGGAATTAAACACTTTTCTCTTATTGCAGTTTGACTTAAGGAGCGATTCCGCGACAAAGCTGTTCACCTGCTATTCTTTCTCTAGCCGACGTCGTGTAAGACTAAATACCATTGCTATTGACCCGCAGAACCCTTACTATTTCTCAATTGGTGGTTCAGATGAGTATGTACGGTTGTATGACATGCGAGTTCAGTCAGATGATTCAAGAAACATAAACCAGCCTGTAGATACCTTCTGCCCTAAGCATCTTATCAAGGGTGGGAAGGTCCATATCACAGGTATTGCATACTCTTATGCTAGGGAGATACTCGTCTCTTACAATGATGAACTTGTCTATTTGTTCCAAAGCAACATGGGTCTTGGCCCAAACCCTGAGTTAGCACAGCCAGAGTTTTTGGAGGAGCTCGAACAGCCTCAATCATACTCCGGTCATAGAAACTTCCGAACCGTTAAGGGGGTCAGTTTCTTTGGACCAAATGATGAATATGTTGTGAGTGGATCAGATTGCGGGAATGTGTTCATATGGAGGAAAAAGGGAGGTGAATTGATGAGGATGATGCATGGTGACAGAGATGTGGTTAACTGCATTGAACCCCACCCACATTTTCCATTCATGGCTACTAGTGGAATTGACAAAACTGTTAAGATTTGGACACCTACAGCAACCAAAGTGATGCCATTACCGAAAAATGCAAAAGAAGTAAGTTGTTTCAACACGGGAAATACATGTTACCATGGACTTGTACTAGATATGTCCATTCCTCTTTCACTTTTTACAATGTGCTTCTGTTGTTCCTCACCAGATAATAGCTTCCAACGAGCATGGGAGGAAAGTTGACACTTCTCGAGCCCAAGTGGCACTTTCATCTGATGCTATCATGCACATATTGAGGTTGCATAGGAGACAGTCTGAATTGTACAGAGAACGTGAACCGTCTGCTGGGGATTTAACAAGTGACGACGATGAGACTTTTTACATTGGATTGGGTAATGGGGAGGGGAATGAAGGAGAAAACTCTGATCCCAGGGAATGCATTGTAAGCTGAAGGAACCTGGGATTTTGACCTCTGCGGCCTGGCTCTGTGGTTTTGGAGCAATCTTCATAGGTTCCGCAAAACATGTTGTGATGCGGAATGTGCC
This sequence comes from Zoysia pacifica, assembly GCA_001602315.1. Lineage (NCBI taxonomy): Eukaryota > Viridiplantae > Streptophyta > Magnoliopsida > Poales > Poaceae > Zoysia > Zoysia pacifica. Next base: position 34,878 of record BCLH01000031.1, on the reverse strand, counting down.
TCCAACAAAGTACTTGGAAGCATACACAGATCGTGATACTTGGCAGAGATAGTCAGCCGGCGCTGTCACATCCTATTATCATCTTTCTTACATATTTTGTTGTAGTTTTATTTAGTATGCTCAGTCTAGCAGAATAATTGTCTCCCAGGCTTATGTAAATATGAATTGTACCGGGAGGCCTGGATTGTGATTTTAACCATGAAGCATGTACATAGGCCATCCTTGGTGCGGAAATATCGAGAATCAGGCTGTCTTGCATGTCCTGTGATGCGTCTTCTCGAGTTGTTTGGAAATTGAGTTCTTGGTTCTGGAGTTGCTGTAACTTCAGAATGGTTCGTTCTGCTCAACCTTTCGGATGCCTATTTTCTCTGGAAAGGATAAAGCAACCGTACTCAGCTGAGAACTCTGATGCATGATGCGTACACCTTCAGATGCGATGCCTACTTTGATCCTCCGCAGAAGTTTCGAACTCGGACAACCTTCTCTTTCGTTTCTGGTTCCGCAGCATTCGGCTGGATCAGGTAACATCCTGACTCGAGGCGCGCCATAGTAATCCTTATTCTGATCTGTCTAGACAGAAGTTTGCACAGAACGGGATCTTAGTACTGTTACCTGTAAGGACGATTTCCTCAGGACCTGAAGGCGACAACGCGAAATAACACACCCACAATTCAGGCTGTCCTTGTAACTACAGGCGTTTTCGCTTTTCAGGCGAGACCCGGAGAATGTGTTCCCTCCTGGGCAAGTGGGCAACGTTACAGTCACCAGCTCACCCCTTTTGTTTTTATAAAGATGCGAACGTGGTTCTCTCAGAGAAAAGAAAAGATGCGAACGTGGCTTGTCATGATTGACGGGTACCGTTCTACTCGCAAGGTACATAATTAACCGCAAATCAAATACACAGATTTTACGAAACTCGCAAATCGCATCATTTGACATATAGAAAATATATAGTTATTACGAGAACTCAATAACTTATCCATTCAACACATAATTTATCACTCTATTAATACATATACAATTAATTTAAAATATTAGTAACTTTTAAATCATGATTTTTTTACATGTTTTAGTGAGTTTCAAGTTGAACCTAAGAATTAAAACTTCACATTCGCACTCTAAAATTTCAACGAATTTGACTTAAATTTATTAAAAAATATTCTAAATAAGTAGTAAACAACTTCATGTAAATTAATATAAATAAAATAAACATAATAAAGTTACGAATTGTTACGAAAGTATCTGCTTGTCCGATAAACTTTACGAACAAATCATTGTTAAAAAAATATATATATAGTTGATCAAAAATTATTAATATAAATTTTACGTGATGAATATGAGATTTCACAATAATACGCACCCCAATTGCAGTCATGATTCATCTAGTCGTCCAAGCGCGAACCAAACCTAGAATCACACACGTGTGCCGGCCTCTGGAAGGCAGTTCGGCATGGCATGTACGCGAGCGTGGCGCGGGCCCCAGCAGAGTAGTTACCCGCCACAGGCACGCGGACGTGAGGGACTGGTGCTGGCTGAGCCAATGGTTGTGCTGCCGGCCTCCCCTGCTGGCCGACGATGTGTTTCGCGCGGCAGGCGCGGAGTCCGCGGACGCGGACGACAGTGTTCACCCACTGTATCTTCAAGCAGCGAAACGATCATCGGTCAGGCACGGTGCCCGGCGCCGAGGGCCTTGGATGGATTACTTGTCTGAAATTTCAATCGGATAATTCAGTTAAGGAAGAATTTCAGCCATAATTCACCACGTTAACGACATGCCTGGGAGTTCAGTCGCAAGACTGCAACGCACTCACGCACCCGAGCGGATCAAATAAGACGATCGCGACATAGCTCAATACGGTAGCACTCAGAAATGTTGTCTGAAGGTTAACGAAGGAAACAATGCTGGGGCATCACGCCCCTAAATTACAACAAAGCCTTTACAAATATACAAATCCGTCCGGTAAATTAACATACTACCCGTAACAACAGCACAGACACGAACAAACTACACATTTACTCGTGGCTGACTGATCGATCTATGTATGTGGCAGTTTCGCACAGGGGGTGCTGCTGCAGACGCCATTCTCCTTGCTCTCAACCCACCAGCACGTACAGCGCGTAGATGATGCCCGGTATGTAACCCAGTACGGTGAGCAAGAGATCGATCCAGAACTCCACCTGTTGTTTATCATCATCCATGTCAAAGAAACGAAGGTGTGTGCAAGAACAGCGCGCCTATTTTCTCTCACAGTTCTCTCCAAGACAGTGCACGCAGGGAAATGCTAGAAGTAATACGTTAGTACTCCTACTTACACCGCAGCCGTAGCGCAGGAAGACGCCGACGGGCGGGAGGAAGATGGCCAGGAGCACCTCCACGAACGTCGCGGTCGCCATGGTTTTGGTCACCGTCTAATCCACTTCTTTGTACTCCGCTCGCCTGCCTGGAACTGCTCTGCTAGTGCCGGTTGATCCGCAAGGCGCCAGTTTTATAACGCGATCGCGGTGGTTCTTAGCAACTGCTCCGGTTCCACCCGCAGGGGTACGTGTCCCGGCGGCGGCACGAGGCGCGGGTGGTTGCGCCCCACGTAGCCGGGGAGACGGTTCTTCCGTGAGGGACTCGGGCACTGCACGCGCAAACGCTGCTTTCAGAGGCGGCCTTCTGGTGCGTTCTGAGTTGGTGGAAAGCGCCTTGCCGATCTGCCTGCCGTGTCTGGGCTTGGCGCCGTCCCATCTGGCTGATTGCCGTGCCGACGCGATCGTAACAGGGGCCTAATCTGATACCCGGGACATGGAGAGTTTCGCGTGATTTGGCTTTGGCTTTCGAAGGCGCTGCAGCTCGCTGGCGGATACCCCGGAATTTCACCACTCAGCAGAAAAGAAATTAGTTTCTGGTCGATGTTGTTCGTGTGCATTTGTCCACGGTTTTGTGCGCAGGGCTATGCGATGTGACCAACAAACTGCACATGGACACAGTTTTTTTTTTTTTTTAGCCTCGCCCATTCAACGGTGTTGTCCATTGTAGCCTGCTAGGCTGCCACAAAACTGCGGCCCATGGAAATTTATTCTTATTCTAAATAGGCATAGGTCCGGGGCAGGTGTCCATATATACATGTATAGTATCAGTTCTTACAATTTTACAGTTATACAGCATTTTGTAAGTCTTCATTTTAAAACATTTTGTAAGTCCTGATTGAACATTTTGCAAAAGTTAATTCTAACAATCCAGATGCGCAAAATAATTTGGACAATAACAATATCTTTTACAAGATCAGAAAATGTTCATGAATGTCTTAATTACACATGCGGATCACCTTCCGTGGATCCATATTTACAGTTCATTTTTTCAGATTTAAAGACACAGCTAAACTATACCCATTTACTACGAATGAAATTTCCTGCTACCCTGTTCCATGAGCTGATGCCATCCCTCCATCAGGCCCATTGCCCAAGGAATCACGCCTAACACTAAGTGCAGCTGCCCACAACAGCTATCTCGTCTTTAAGCGTCTTCCTCTTACCCTCGAGCTTGCTCCCAGCCTTCCCAGGCTTTTTCAGCGTCTGCAGCAACAGCAACGAGTTCATGGACCAAACGTTCAGCATCGGCAAATTTCAGAAGTTTTCTCAACGAATTTTTAGCTGCTGCGAGACACTAGGACAAATGCACCCACGCAGGTGAAATGAGCTTAGTGACACGGACCTTTTTGAGCAGCATATCGGTTTGCCGCTCCATCTCTCGGATGTGCTCTATGGTCATGCCAAACCACTCGTCGATCCACGCGAAGCACAACCGGTGGCATGCCAAGAACAGTGCCCGCTCCCCCTGCATCGACCAAAACCTCTGTATTAGGCCAAAAGAAAGACAGTGCTCTGAAACTCTGAACATGCAAACGTGATCTCAGCTTACCGCAATAATGCAATCTTCCAGCCGTTCACCTAAGCCCCAGATAGGAGCGTCCATGATCACCAGCTTGTACGTGGTCATGACTGGATGACTTGAATCCTACAGCAAAATTAAGGACACACATATGTGATGTCTCACTTGGGTGTTATGTGGTTTTGATGATTAAGTCTGAGTCGCTGCATACCATCCATCCCTTCAGAAGAGGGCCTCTTTGCGTCTTTTGTGACTTGAAAGCTGTCAGGTCGACCTTTGGAGCACTGATCACCTTACTCCAGTAGTCTCGTGATGTAGATGCGATGTCGATGATCTCAACTTCTCTTGCGGCTAATTGCTCCGTGGTCAAATTATGCACCTGATATATAGTGGCAGTGCATTCTTAGTATTCCGATGCTGCTCCTTTTCTGACACAGTTATTCTGAAGAAAGATGATTATAGTGAACTAACATTTTCGGAACAACCGTTGTCAGGCCTATTTACGGTGTCAATGGTCAGTGAACACTTGCTGAATAGTGGGCACTGGTGGTAAATGATAAAAACAATAGGTTAACTCTGAAAGTATTCAGTTATCAATATAGTACCAGTAATTGGGAAGTACTTATAAATACCTTGATCACTAGCAGTTGTTAGAATAGAATGGGGTTCACCGCAGATATGAAAATATAGTTGAACAAGTTAGCACCAATTCTCGCCTGCCGGATAATACATTACAGATAAATTGGGCCAAATGTAATTGCAAACCTGTTCTGCTCTTTGGAAACGAACACCAGGAGTCCTCATGCACTGTTAGAGCATTAGCGGGCGCAAAGCCTTTCATCCAAGATGGAATTTTGCTACAGATAATTTTACTTTCAGTTGTTGAATAAGAAGAGTTTGTTGAATATAAAGAAGAAAATGATCCTAGGGCACTTCTTAATATGCAAATTTCCATAGTGAATATTCACTTTAGTTGCTTTGTTCCTTACCTCTCCCCATTAACCCTCTATTTATTCGGTTATTTTGCCATGGCCACCATATAAAATTTCTATTAACCTTGATAAATGTGCTAGAATAACCGTAATAACCATATTTTTAAAACAAACTTAATATTGCTTAACACAAATAGACTTAGGAGGAATCAATGGAACTAGATGACCAAAGTTGCGATACATACAGACCTCTGCAAATGATAAGCTTTTGAAGTGAACTGGCCTTTTCCAAGCTTCTCATCCTCAAATGGGACCTGCTGCAGTACCTCTACTCCCTCCTTACTGTTTGTATTTTGCTGCTCCATTTTCATGATGGTGTAGCTGAGACCTATTTCATACTGTATCACAAGAATCCATCATGGTTAGTTCATTTTTCAACTCAACTACAGGAATGCAAACTACAACATAAAGTTTTAAAATTTTCTTTTAGATCATCATACCTCTTCCATCGACATAGGCATCACAATCCGGCTTCATAGAAGATTGAAGTCAAGGTATGCCAAATTCACCAGAAATGCGCCATGTATGCAGAAAATATGTACACGAATTACAGCTTAAGGAAATAGCAATTTGGAAAGGATACAACTCCTTGATCTGAACCATAGCTGAAGCGGTGATATCAAGATTGCCAAGTTTGATGAGTTCCTGAATCTGTGTTGAGAGAGGGGAAGGAGGAGCGTTTTGCCTGTTTCCCTCTTATATTGTTGTTGAAGAAAGCAATGGAGAACACATGACCTTATGCTTCAAATTGATGTTTGCACTTCTTCCACGAATGCCCTCCCAAATATCACAAATGTGCAAAAATCAATGAAGAACTGCAATCGTGAAAGGTACAGCATTCAGCCAGAAGAATCTATCCGTAAGAACTTAAATTGAATTTAGCGGAGGGCAAGCATGCAAAGAACCATGGGCAGGTCAAAATCAACTGGGCTGTGAGGTGAGTAGCTTAGGGACGTCATCGGTTACCTTTATGTAACGTATCTTGCAGCTTATGGAGAAAGATGCTGGCATCCACCCAGCCGGCCACACAATTGTGCCCACCCCTTTTCTTTCTTGCTTCAGGGAGAAAACACCTGGCCGGGAAGAATTCATTCTCATCTGAAAAGGCATAATTTTATAACGCAATCATGAATCCTTGGCTGTTGATTGCCTGATCCAGCGGCCGCGATCGATTCGGACGAAGATGGTTAAACATCACGGGTCTGGCTGGTTCGTGCCGTGAGAACAGCTATTGAGCCAGGCAGCGTCAAATTTTGGATGCCTCTGGCTGTTGCTGCTGTCTTGTGAGCTGCGTGCCTGGGAGGGCAACAACCAAGCAGTGCCCACCGCCTTTTCTAACAGGCTTGAACTTTGCATGGCCTTCTGTACAACAGACAGTTTGAACAGAATCAGATAGTCTCCAGAAACTTGGAGCAAAGTAGATATGAATAGGACATGAATATATGCACTCTGAAACTGGTGTTTAACTGAACGCAAAATGTTTCATATGTGATTTGGAAGATTAGCTGATCGGTCAATCATGGTGCACAAGGACAATGGAAGTGTAGTTTTGTTTACTTGCAAGATCATTTGGTCGGCAACAGCCAACACATTGTTTTTTACGCATTAGGTGCATAAACACAAGCAGAGCAGCCAGCAAACCGGATAAGGCAGCCAAAATTCGTGCTTCAGCGAATTTTAGTGAGAACAAATGCCCCAGTTCCACAAAGCTTGTGTTTTATTTTAGCCACAGGCGATATTCTAGAATTTAAAAGGATATCTGAAAGTGAAATGCCGTTGCTAGAATTGATGCCGTGGAGTGTGAACAGCAGGAGAGTCCGTTTGCTAGCAGGGGAACAATATACTTATCTGATGGAGTACTCTAGAAGATGCTGCTGAACCGTTTCTTTCTGAATGAGTTGGGAAGAAGATTCTAACGGATATACCGTAGTACCGGTGCCTGATACTTGTACCACCATTTTGCCTACTTCCAATCACGTAATCTTGGCTTGGGGGCTACATATTGGTTTCTTTCTTCATACTAGGAGTACCAACTGCTCCTATTTTTGTCGCGGAACAGAAACGATTGAGTTCTCGATAACTTTTTATTTTAAAGAGCAATTCAGAAATAAAAAAAGAATCGCTCGCGACCTGTTTGCTCGTCGGAGTCGCATCAAGCTCGCTTCAGGCTGCCCCGTTCGGCGCACATTCCGCTGCTCCAGGCATCTCCGCCTCCTTCCCATGTGTCGCTGCCATATCGGCTAAGGTGAAGAAGCCGCTCCAGGCGTCGACCGCGACCGCGACCGCGGCAAGCGGCTGACTTTGCCGTTTACTGCACGCGCCTTGCAGTAAAGCACATCCGCCGTTCATTGTATTCGATATGGTTGTCTGGCTTTCTGCTTCAGTCCCATCGAGATTAAAAAGATTTCTACCTACCTAAGCAATGTAATCAGGCCATTTGAACTTTTTTGATTAATCTTGAAATATGATTTCATAAAAAGTATTTTTTATATTAATTATATAATTCTAGATACATTAGTAAAAGTCAAAGACATCTCAGAACTCATGTGAGTTGTGCGACCGCACAGAATCTCAAAATTATAGGATTTTAAATTTACTAATTATATTAAATATATATTTATATTTATAATCTTTATTTTAACAGTTTTATTTAATAAATTTTATGAGACTTTTATAAGTATATATGATAACACGTTTTACAAGTTAGAACAATTAAAAACTATACCAATTTGTATTCATTATAAACTATACACAAGATTTATTAAATAAAACTGTTAAAATAAATATTATAAATATATACTTAATATCGCATAGCTCGCACAGGTCCTGAGATGTCACTTTTACTAATGTATCTAAAAAATTATATAATTAATATAATTTTTTTATGAAATCATATTTCAAAATCAATAAAAAAAGTCAAACTTAGATAGGTAGAATTTTTTTTTAATCTCGGTGGGACTGAAGCCGAAAGCTGGACAACCATCGGATACAATGAACGGCGTCTGTGCTTTACTGCAACGCGCGTGCAGTAAACGGCAAAATCAGCCGATCCGCGCCCCCGCCACCGGCACGCAATAGGAGGCGCGAGTAGGAGCGCCGGTGGAGCCAAGCTCGAGGAGTGGGCGTTCTCTTCTCCCGCAGCCCGCAGGCCCAGCCCGCTGGTGGCGACGCGGCGGCAACCAGACGAGACAGACTGAAATCGGAGGCCCGAGTAAGCGTAGATGTTCTTAGTGGGCCGGACGGAGAACGAATAACAGACCACGACCTGAAGCGCACGCTTGTGGTCTTTTCTAACCCCCGAAGGCGGCGTTTACGAACACACACACACACACAAACTTCCAGCAGACTGGTCTACAAAAAAAAAAAATATATCTCCAGCTCTTGTTCTATCCCACTGTTAACAAGTACACACACGGACAGTGGATTAGCCAGCTGCGCATAGATACACGACTTCCTCCCTCTCCCGTACACCGTCACAGTTCCAGCCTTCCAGGCTTCCAGAAAATCGGGAGCAGCTCGTCTCGTGTGGACGCCCGCGGCTCTCTCTCCTTGGACATTCCGCGAGTGGATCCAAGGATGTTTTGGATCCATGCGTCGCGATTCCAACACCCTACCAGCTACCCCGCGGCTGTCACTGGCAGAGCGGCAAGCGATTTCTCGGAAGCCATGATCGAACGACAGACGCCGCAAGCAATCGCAGACGACTAACGGTGATGGGTTCCTCCGCTGATTGGACGCTGGCTGCTTCCCCGATGGCGACGACGATGACCGACCGTGCATCGGAATACGCCGGCCAGGCGCAAGGCGGGCGGGCGTCTTGTCGCAGCTAGTCACCCAATGGTTGGCATGCGAGATGTGGAAACCGTTAGCGAGATTGAGACGTACGACCGCCCCTAAGAGCGAGCCCGTGACTGCCCGTCCAAGTGAGTTTGGGATCGGGAGCTGGAGAGTTAGGCAGCCTTCCTTTGGTGTCTTTTTGTGATGGATGGTCGAGTTGTTACTAATTCACGTTCGGTTTTGGCGTCGCGCGCCTACGTGCCCTGTGTGTGGTCTGCTCCCTCTGCCCTGTGTGCCTGCGCATGTTCCACACGAAGCAGCACGCGCATGTCGACCAAGGTCACGGCGTTGAAATGAGGTCTTCTGATGTGCCACGTTATTTTTCCCCCATCCAACAGATCGGGTAGCTAATTGTTCTCTGTGCTTGTCCAATTGTGATCATTTCGCACGACATGATTGTATATGTACCGGATATTTATGTGCTTCTTCAAGGTACGTGGAGCTCATGGAAGTATCAAGCAATAACAAGCTAGTCAAGGAATACTGCATGGAACTTCTCGAATAAGTACGGTTTGTTTGGGATCCATTGAGCCTTGGAATCGCCTAAAATCAGTTCATCTAGCAATATTGCGACGACAGCTAGCACACAGATGGTTCAGCGCTGACCAGCAATTAGCCCAACCGATACGTAATGCGTGCGATTGCAGTTCCTGCAGTAGTGTGGAAGACATCACAGTTTCCACTAGTGGATGGTACGTGCGTAGCATTCCGACAACAGCGTCGGCCAGAACTCAATTATGCATGTTCTTAATTTGCAAGATGCTACTTTATTTTAAGAGCGAATCGTATTGACCGTTGACAGGAGTACTATATTACACGGCCGGTTATGGCACAGTAGCCAGCGATCGAGAAACGTTACCGTTTGGTACACTGATGCCGTGGCACGTACTTTATGTGCTATATTTTTTTTCTTTTTTTTTGTTGGGACGAATCACGTAAATATTTCCTATTACGTGATCACAAAAATATATGCTATGTGCTGTATTCTCATGATTCATAAATGCCAGTAGTAGAACTAGTAGTTCTCTTAGCTAAATTCTTCTGAGCTAGAGACGCTGTTCATAAGTCCAGAGCTGCGCTTCGTGGTCCGGCCACGTCGCCGAGTCCAGCAGGTCCGAGTCGTAAAACATCTGGTACCCCGCGCCGCCGAGGTCGCTGCAGCTGCCTCCGTCGTCCATCACCAGCGGCGTCGACGTCGTCTGCTGCTCCTGCTGCGGGCTGTCGCGGCGGTTTGCCACCTCGACGCAGACGAGGGCGAGGAGGTTGGCGTGCTGCGCCTGCACGTTGAGCAGGTCGGCCTGCGCGCGCGCGAGCTGCACCTTGAGCTCGTTGGCCTGCTTCTGCAGCCGGCACACCGCCCCCGCGCACCCGTACACCGGGTCCCGCAGCCGTGCCTCCGCCTCGTACACCATGCTGCTCACCGCGTCCGCCCGTGAGCTCTCCGGCAAGTCCTGCGGCGTCACGCACGCACGTACGTGTCAGCACATTGCCATGCACACGTGCGCAGGAAGAAACCCAGCCATACGTACCTGGAGGAGCTTGATCATGTTGCTGGCACCGAAGACGCGGTGCGCGGTAGTGAACTTGGCCGGTTCGGTCGGCGGGAAGTAGGGAGCCAGCACGCAGCCGTCAGCGCAGCGGCGGCGGAGGATCTTGCACGCTGCGCACGGGCTCATCACGACGGTCGGCGCTACGTTGCCGACGAGCTGGACCGCCGAAGGAGGAGAAGGCGATGGCGAGCCCGACGAAGACTCCCACGACGGCGGCGACATGGAGCGGTAGTAATGCTCTGCTGCCGTCATGCCTGTGCTCGCGTTGCTGTACTCCATGCCTGCCACCTTACCAAGGAGCAGTACTGCTAACTACGGCTTGTAGTTACCTGCGTCGACCTGGTAAGACGCCAAGAGAGGAAAAGAAATGATCTGCTGGTAAATGAAGAGCAAAATTGGGTGGGGCTATTTATAGAGCGCGCGATGACGAGAAGATTTTTTTTTTTTCACGCGAGAGAAACCTAACAGGGCTTCATGGAATGTAGCAGGTGCTGAGTTGCTGCTGATAAGGTCAAAATCAAATCGGTTACAGTTTACAAGTACGCAAGTACGTGCTGTGCTTGGCCAAGTTCGGCAGGTTTTGAAGGCTAAGATGGATGGTTAGACGTGTACTCTCTCCGTTTTTTAATTGATGTTATCGTTGACTTTTAAATTTAATGTAGATCATTCGTTTTATTTAAAAAAAATTAATAAATTTTATATATTTTGATATAATTTAATTTATTATTAGAGTTGTTTGAATCACAACTTAAAATTTTACACATTTGAACAAATTTTTTGAATAAAACGAACGGTTAAAGTTGAATTTAAAAGTCAACAATTAAAGAACAGATAGAGTATCTGCTTAGTTAATTACCGTGCATGTCATGCCTTCCTCGTGCTTAGCTATCCCTCTTAACGGCACTAGCAGGCAGGCCGGCAACTTAGAAGTGGTGATGCACGCATGGTCAGATCAATACGCTTCGAAATCCAAATCAATGTTTTGTTCCATACAAATCTTCCAGTACTGCCGTATTTTCCAGGGGAGGTGAGCCTGGCCGGAAGCCAGACTACTCCAAAGAATCGCTCGATCGTCTACTGCAAGAATATCGTTGTGACAGCCGGGAAGATCAGTAGCTAATCGATAAAAACCAAAACAAGTTGATTTATCTACCTGTAGTCACCATCTCGTTTAAACATTACAGGGAGCATGACCTGTACGTTAGGCAATAATAATGCGCCTCACAAGGCGTGCTAAGACCGTGTTTGTTCTCGTGGTGTATCCATACCATCCTTCCGTATATGCGAATGCAATATGGTGGCACGTGTTTTTCTCAGGCCGGGAAGCTCGATAATGGAGTTCAGCCCGATCAGTACCAGTGAGCCCAAATATTTTCCAATGAGGTAAGTATATGTGTTTACGACTCAGAAGACAGTCTGAACAGAGGATCATGATGCATTCGAGTTCATCCTTTGCTGCTTGGATTGGATGTTGTCTAATATCATGCTGTTGAGTGAGCCTCCAGTTTTGTGGGAGACACTTCTTGCAGACCTTAGCATGATGATGATAAGCAAGCAATCACGTACAGCGCTCTCGTGTTACGTCAAAGGCTGCTCCGATCGAGGGCAGCATTTGTCGAGGTTCTGATCATCGGCACAATACAAAATATGATCGAAGGGGTAGTGTACCTTCGTATTCGATGTGGTTTAGTTTACAGAAGACTCAATAGGGTTTTTTAGCTGGTTCAGATTATATCGAACGGTGTAATATTTTACGTTTAGGGGGTGATTTATATCAGTGGAGGAGTACAAAGGTCGAATTCTCTCTTCGAGAGGGGGTTCGACGTGTAAGTCATAGGGTGCTCGATGCACGTGCTTGTGAGGTTGCTCGCGCGCATAAACGGTTGCACGCGAGAGTTCAGAGTTTCGCCCCCTCCCCATCGCTCCCCAGACCCTCCGTTTATATAGAGCAGTTCGGGGTTATAAAATGATGGACCTACACGATTTTACTGTCTTGCTGATAGGTGGGTTCTTCATTGACGTCATCATTGTTCGTCACGCCTGTGCGGGGGCGTGGCTCGTCGTGTCGGATACTATAGTGTCAGTTCGGTACTGTAGCGTTAGTCACAGTGTCATTAGGTTTTATCCGTAGACTTCCGCGACCCGTTCGGTACTCAATATCGTCGCGGTGAACCCGTCCCGTCCCGTCGGAACGGTTGGTTGACCGCTAGAGTAAATGTAACGTAACTGTCGCATTTACTCCAGGGGTTGGCTAGGTCGGTCTTAAGAGGTCGGCCTTATCGTATGTCTTAATGTCGGATGCGGTTAAGACTCATCTTTTCGTAGATCATTGTCTCAGGAGTCGAACCGCGCGTTCGTGTGTCGTCGTCCGACCCCAAAACCTTTCAAGATATTGGCCTATGTATACAAATACAGATCGACAATTACCAGTTACATGATCCCGACGGGACTTTTCCCACTAGCGTCTGGAGGTGCAGCTGACCGATATGGACTTCGCCGCGCAAGCGCTGGATTACACATGCCTGACGCGTCCGGTCAGAACGTAGGCGCACTCGTTCGGCACGAGACAGCGACTATTCGGGGCTCTACTTTTCCGGTCACTTCCAAAACCCATATCAAATCGTTTTGAAAGGTTACGGCAGAGTTCGTTATGAAATTGGCAATGGAAAAGGAGCAGAAGAACGAGTCGTTCAGAGGCCGGCGAGCGCATGGCACGCGAGGACGCAGCAGTTAGGCGACCAGGCGAACAGAGCCAAGGACTTCTGAAATGTATTAGCGCGTGTCGAACATCTCATCGATCTCGCTGTAGTTATTCTGTCAGCGTTTTCCAGCACCTAGCAGGATCTGTGCTGCTGCACATCAATCTGCGTCAATGTTGGCATTTCAAAATCGAGGAGATATTCAGATCATGAAATAAAACAAATTCTAAGTGTTAATTAGGAGTTTTCTTCCAGCTGAACTGACTTACATGGAGGAGACAACACTGATCATGGGTGAAATAAAGAATGGGAAAGGTTACCAATAATTCAAAACAACTCCTTGTTGTATCTGGACTATCGCTCAGCATAGGCTCGCCTTGTCTAACGCGCGCCAAGTGATGAAATCCAGCAAAACGCCGAGCACATGGTCTCTAGAAGTCAGCTCAAAACTACCAACGAGAACAAGTTTTCAATGGCCTTTCAACTCTAACGATATCTCGCAATTTTTTTAGCGACCTCTCACTTGTCTGTCTCGTGGAAATTCAAACAGATATGATCTAATCTACAGCTGACAGCGTTGGTTAGGTCTAAACCGAGGTCTTCAGTGAACGTCACGCTCTTTTTTCTCGTTTTCTGTAATCATAGTGCATTCAGAACATCGCCATCGACTGTTCATCACCAACCAGCTCAGACTGTCAGTATGCCGCAGCTAAAAATAATAATAAAAACATACTTCAGTTATCTTTCATTAGGTTGTCCTGCGATGTTCATGGGGAATATTTTTAAAAATTGGAGCACTGATTAGGGATAGGATGTAGACTTTTTTTTTTGTTTTTGTGATGAGATCTGAATTTATTAGATTATAGAGGAGATGATGGAGAAAAGTTTGATATCCAAAGCGTTTCTTAAAATAAATAAAGTGGCAGCTTTTTTACCCAGCAGGAAACATGCAGTGCGCACCAAGTCTAAAGCAGAGGTAAGAGTCTTATCACGCGGGCCTGATGCAAACTTTGTAAAGGCCCACCAATTCTAAGGGCCCTCTTTGAACAGAGCTCTTAGTTCTGATTGTCAGTCAGAATGTGAGAAGTTCTACCAAATTCTGTTTTTTAAGAAGTAATTTTTGTCTAATTCTGTGAAGTGATTCTCTGAAATAAATTAAAAGATTAAGAGTAAAAAAAATAGCTTCTGATTTTGTGAAGTGATTTTTTGTTTTAAAAGTTTATTTAAAAAATAAAAAAAATCACTTTTACTTACAGAATCACTTCACAGAATAATAAAAGTGAATTCAAAGAACCAAAAACTAAAAGCTCTTTAAAAAGCCCTAAAAAAGCTATCTGATTCAGATCTTGTCCCAATTAAATTAATTAAACCCAACACTTTTTTTATCTAGCATGCTAGTAGTAATAATTACGAAAAGTTCATAAACAATTATGCATGCCATAATCGCTTTGTTTGATAAATAGGGACTCCAGATACGCCTATGACTCCATTACCATCAGCTACGGTCTTCTCCCCGTGGCTAACATCTGCTGCAAAGCAGCATCAGACTGACATCAACGACGCCAGCACGAACCTCCCCTTCCAAGCTCACATTTCACTGCATCCAGACATCGAACGGCATTGCCGGACTGCGACATCACGGAGCTCGCACGAACCAGAAAGCGGCCCCGTCGGTGGAGTAAACACGGCGCATCTGAACGAACCTGGGAGGTTTCCCCGTTTCGACAGCTGAGCTGAATGAGATCCTCCAGAAGAGTGTAGAACTGATGAGAGGCGAGACTCTTACCTTTTCCGGCTCACATTTCTGTCAACCATTTCGTGGTCCGCGAAGACGTTTCCATGTGTGCATACCAATGGAGCTCCTACGAGATCCTAGGGCATGGCTGGAGTCCACTCTGCTGAAACTAGAAGTCATGAAGGTGACTGATCACTGATGCGCATTCAGCAAGAAGTTGCTTTTTTTAGGCCTTTGCTTTTCAGCGCATTTTGCTTGTGGATGCGTAAGTCAAATCTGAATTCGGCTCAGAAAGTCAAAACTGGAGGACAGAACAATATGCGCCATGAATAAAGTGTGTTGAAATTTTGAGAGGGACCGGAGAGCATTTGCACTACTCGTTGTAGCCCCTTGGGCCACATCTGGAGCCGTGATAATCTAAGAACGCGGCTAGGAGGGAGCAGCGCAAATATGCGGTCCAGCTTTCAGTATGGGCCGAACCTAGGTTTAAAAAGCATAGCCCATCTGTTATCTTGTCTGGCTCATTGCACAGCAACTACAAACTCCTTGCGTAGTTTTTGGGACTCCTCTCATTTTGGAACTTTCCTATAGTTTACAGGTTAAATAACGTATAGTTTGAATAAAAGGAAAAAAAAAGAGATATTACAATAATCACAACCGTATATTTGATCAGATATAGTAATTAAAAATAGAGAGTTATCTAAGTCAAAAATAAAAAATGATGGATCCGATAATTAAAAATGTAAATTCGATATCAATTTTTAAAAATGAACAGTTAAGATTAATTGCAGAGGTCTCGAGCACCATAACATCTCTCGGAAAAAATATACTCCATACTCGGGTAAGGTGGGGAATGTGTCGTCGCTCTTCATCACGTGCAAGTCCAAATAACTTACTGCCGCCACATTATCTTTCTGTTCCACGAGACAGTGCCGCGCTTTGTTCACCCAATATTTTTGGTGAAAAAAAAAGTTTGTACAGGGGTCCCCCCATCTGTTGGAACATCATGTGCGCATATCAAGGTGACTGATCCACAGCTTTATTACGAGTGATGACTCACTCGTTTCTAGAACAGACCAGCAGGCGTAAAACTAATAGCTAGACGCTAGCTTTTCCAATCAAACCCGTAACAAATTTCTCAATCCCTGCCGCTCCCAACAGCATCTCCGTAACACCCAGTAGGTAAAACGTAACCGATCGAGTCCGGTGAGGCGATCACTCGACCAGAAGGCACCTAACCCCCCAAACGTCAACTCCCGCTCTAATTAACCAGCATCGCGACGGATGCCAACACAAAACAAAGCCCCGGTATCGACCGCCCAACGGCGGCGCTACCAGCAGGGGCGCACCGCGAAATTCCTCGCCGCCGTTAGCGTGATCACAACGGCGAAGTCAACCGCGACCGACCCCGTCCGTCTGCATGAATGCGTGGGCACCGCCGCGTTATTTTTTCTCTTTTCTCCTCGGAAAACGCCAACGATTCTACCTAAAAAATAGGGAAAAAGAAAAGAACATGCCAACGGCTGTACCCGGCGACATGTGCGGACATACCCACACACATGCGCGTTGAGCGGTGCGGCGCAGCGTTTGTTGGGGCGCGGATGCTTGCAAGGAAGATGCGGGTTGAACTGAGACTCGATGACGGTGCCGCGTAGTACGTCCTGGCTCTGGCTGGTGATTAGCTAGCGTGGAAGGAAGCGCCGATTTCAACTTGATTTGTGAAGGAAGTCCAAGCACCTGCGGCCTTTGCGTGTGCTTAAATTGTTTAATTAACCCGCTTGCCACGCCCACCCCCAACGAACGTCCCGTCGGTGCTCCAGCGGCACGAAACGTCGAAACCTAATCAGAGAGGAATATGAAATGGTACTACGAACGAAAAGCTCATGCGTCACGCTTGAACTGCGATCCAAGGAAGTTTAGCTGGTAGCCCTGGCTTTTCTTGCGTTGGGTCTTTGAGAAAACAAATCCCAACCGGGTCAATTGGCAATGGTATGACCAGTATTATACTAGTACTCCAGTACTGGCTTTCAAAGAGAGAGACAAAGAAATACTCCTACTCCCCAATGGCGCTTCGCGGGTTCCCTTTCCCCCACCCGCGCACGACCGACAGAGCGGGACGACGCGACTGCAGCAGGCGACGGCGACGTTCCGCTGAACGTGCATGGCCCCGCCGGGATTGCTGATGATTGATTGGTTTCTCCAACGGGGAAAGGACGACGCCGTTGGTGCGTTCCATGTGCATCTTTAGAGGAAACTGACCTCGGTCGCGTTTGTGGGGCTGAACGAAGCTGCCGTCGGCTCTCGCCGGCACATGCAAGCGGATTGCCGCGGCAGGGCATGAGGATTCTCGGAGGATGGAGTGTCGGTTCTGTTCGCTCGGGTTTCTATTTCCTTTTTCGGCTCGGGTGACGGGTTCCATCCTAACGAACGTCTTGCTTCATGTGCAAGACGCAACAAAAAAAGGGGATTCTGGGTGACCAATAATCTGACTGACAGGCACACTGGCACAGCACCTGGGGTCCCTGCTATTCGTTTGCTGCCAACCCACCTGGAAGTCGGTCCGGAACAGAGCATGGAGTACAGCCTCACTGATCACGAGCCCCCGGCCACCCGGGCGCTGCGGGCCTGCAGCTTCTTCCACCGCGGCAGCGGAGCACCAAGCCCCCGAGGTCAGGGCAGCAGAAACGACCAAAAAACACGCTCATCTCGCGGACGCCGGGAGGCGGGCGTCGGTCAGAGGCGATGACACGGCATCGAACAACAACTGGAACCCACCCAGAAATAAAAGAAGATCGCCTCAACCACCGGGTAGATAGACGAAGGTCGCTAGTGCTTCTCGATCCTGCTCCTCGGATCCCCACCCAACCGGATGGCACCTGCTCACCGTCGCCGTCATGTCGCGCGCTCACCTGGCGCAAGAGCGCGCGGATGCGCATCATCAGCCCATGCTCGTGCTCCGGTCTCTCCAGAGGCTCCCCAGCTCGAAGCATGCGTGGATTTGTAGTGAAGTGATGAACATTGTGTGCCACTCAATTTTTTTCTCCTGTCTGGATGCAAAGGCAGGGAGCACCTGTCATGTTTTCCGTCAAAAACTGCCAGTAAAACTACATAGACTACTTCGTTTCTGTACTGTTTTAGAATATTTTTTCCATCGAAATTGCCTGTTGTTGATTAGGTGTTGATCAAGAAATGTGTGTCATGCGGTCATGCCTAAAGAACCCGTTTATGATTAGACGCTCTGTATACTCTATGATGTGCTTGAGATAGTGAAGACGGAGGCCGTAGTGCTATTTTAACACGCGCCACAGTAGGTCTAGCCAGGTGTACTAGCGGATATGTACTGGCAGTGATAAGCATGGCACAGGTCTAAAGATGGCATGCCAAGTTCTCAAATGCTTCAATACGGTAGAATTTTTTTCCTCATTAGCAAAGCACGAACATTCGACCTTTTTATTTAACAAACAATAAAGTAACCGTGGAGGATGTTCCAAAGGGGAAGTATATGCTACTCCTACATAGTAGCATCCCACTCGCCGACGCTGAAGCGATCTGAAACACCACGCGGCAAGCCAAGCCACGAACAGATGCCATGCTTACGGCGGCCACTTGATACGCGATGAGACATACGCTTGGTTCGTTCAGTGTTACAAGCATTATTAGTGCGTCACTAGTTCGCACGCCACCTAATGATTGCGTGCTGTGTCCCGGAAGAAGGAAGAAAAGAAAAGCGTGCCCCAACTCGACGCCGTCTTCCCTCGCTCGCTTATGTACTCGTGTCCCCTCGCCTCTCATCTCCTCCTACCTCACCCTGCTCGCCACCTCCCGCCCTTTTTAAACCACCACCACGGCCAAATTTGCTTGCCTCCCCACCACCGCTTGCCCACTGCCTACCCAGCTCTAGGTAGGGCGGCCACGCCTCGCTACCTCTGCTACGACACGACCACGACACGAGGCTTCCCAGGTGTTCGATCGAGGAGAGGGAGCCGCTGCGCTGGTGCTAAAACTTCGTCGATGGGGTCGTCCGCGGATCACGTCGGCGCCGGCGGGAGGGGCAAGAAGCAGGGGTCGCAGATGTGGAAGAAGGCGCTGCTGCATTCCTGCCTCTGCTTCGTCATGGGCTTCTTCACCGGGTTCGCGCCGTCGTCCGTGTCCGACTGGACGTCCGCGGCGGTGACCGCGGGCGGGGTGGGGAGCAGCCACATGGTCCGCGCGCTGGGCGGGGCCGTGAACAGGAGCCTGCTGGCGCAGGACGCCGTCGCGGGCC